>CM062811.1:788820618-789030399 GCA_031772625.1 Pinus tabuliformis
TATTTTTTTTAAGATCTTCAGGGTATGCCCAAAACAGAGGCAGAACCCCTCTCTATGACCAGTACTGATTTTTCCACAGTTTTGATGAATTCTTGCCTTGAAAGAGGTTTTCTGTAGATCTTTAGTCGATGCCCATTGACAAGCATAGGTATGGCCTCCTCATCAATGGTCCAAATAAGAACAGATCCATTGTCATTACATTTTTCCACTGCATATGGTCCCAGCCATCTGGTTCTCAACTTCCCCTTGAAATCCTTATGCCTGGAATCATACAACAGCGCCCAATCTCCTGGCTAAAATTGCTTATCATTGAGGTGTTGGTCATGCCACACCTTCCTCTGAAGTTGAACCACTTCTGAGTGGAGAAGGGCCTGCATTCGGTGCTCGTCCAATCGATTCAGCTGCAATAACCTTTCTTGTTGGGCATGGCTGAGATCCAGGTCCAACTGAGCTGCCATCCTCAAGGTGTTGTATTCGAACTCAATTGACAGTAAATCTCTCTTCCCATAGACCATCTCATAAGGTGTGAAGCCGGTTGTGGTCTTCCAAGTGGTGTTGTAAGCCCACGTGGCCTCAACCAGGAGATCTGCCCAATCTTTCCTGCTGCTGCTCACCACCTTAGTCAAGATCCCTTCCAATGCTCTATTGGTGACTTCCACCTGCCCATTTGCTTGAGGATGATAGGGGGTGGAAGTCCTATGCTTGATTTTGTGATGAGCAAGTAGGTCTTCAATTAAGTTGGAGGTGAACTGGCTTCCTTGATCGGTGATTAGCTCTCTTGGGTAGCCAAATTTGTAGAAGATGTTTTCTCTTAAGAACTCGGCCACCTTTTCTTCTGTCGCTGCTTTGATTGCCTTGGTTTCTGCCCACTTTTTCAGGTAGTCTGTGCACACAATGATGTAAGACCTTTGCCTCGAAGGAGGATTGATTGGACCCACAAAATCCATACCCCACTTCTCAAATGGCTCAAGAGTCACTTGAGGTTGGAGAGGAATTTCATCCCTTGGAGTCGGTTTCCCCATCCTTTGGCATCGGTCACATTGGCTGATATACCTTCTGACATCCTGATGAAGCGTGGGCCAATAGTAGCCTGCCTGCAGGATTTTGAAGGCAGTCCTTTTGGCTGCAAAATGTCCTCCACAAGGCCCGTCATGATAGGTTAGGAGAATATCAAAGACTTCCTCCTCCCCTACACAACGCCTTAAGATCTGATCAGGGCCAAGCTTGAACAGGTTGCCCCCAATCCAAGTGAATGAGGCACTCTTCCGTACGATCCTGCTCTTCTCTCTTGAGGATAGGTGCAGAGGAAACTGTGTTGAGACAAGGTAGTTTGCTATATCAGCAAACCATGGAGAGAGTATTGAAATAGCAAACAGATGTTCATCTGGCATCTGGTCATCCACTGTTCCATCCTCTCCTGCAGGTAAATCCAATCTAGACAAAAAGTCAGCAACAACATTTTCTTTACCTGGTTTGTCAACGATAGTCAAATCAAACTGCTGCAACAAAAGTAACCATCTAATAATACGAGCATTCACATCTGGTTTATTCATTAAATATCTAATTGCAGCATGATCGGTATGTACAAATGTTTGATATCCAGTGATATAATGTCGGAATTTGTTCAGTGCATGGACCACGGCCAAGAATTCTTTCTCAGTTACGGTGTAATTCAGTTCTGCCTTGGATAAGTTTTTGCTGACAAAGTATATGGCGTAGGGAAGTTTTTGTTCAACTTGTCCTAAGGCTACCCCTATGGCTTTGTTCGAGGCATCAGTGTGGATGTGGAAAGGTAGGGCCCAATTTGGACCTCTCAAGATTGGGGCAGACACCAACTTTTCCTTTAATTCATTCAGATCCTTCTGACAATCGTCAGTCCATTTAAACTCAACATCTTTTGCCAAGAGGCTGAACAATGGTGAGGCTAGCTTGCTGAAGTCTTTAATGAATCTCCTATAATACCCTGCTAAACCTAAGAAACTTCGAACATCTCTTACCTTCTGAGGATGTGGAACCTTCTTGATGAGAGCAATTTTGTTGGGATCCACCTGTAATCCTTGGCGAGAAATGGTATGGCCTAGCACGGTCCCCTCAGTCATCAAGAATTCACACTTTTCAGGACTAAGGGACAGGTTCATCTCAATGCACTTGGTTAGGACTTTTCCCAGATTGGACAATGCTTCCTGGAAGTTGGACCCATAAGGAGTGAAGTCATCCATATAGATTTCCACCGAATCATGGACCAGCTCAGAAAAGATGCTCAAGACAGCTCTCTGGAAGGTGGCAGGAGCATTGCATAGTCCAAAGGGAAGAACTCGGTAAGAAAAGGTACCCCAAGGACAAGTGAAGGTGGTCTTATCTTGGTCTTCCGGGCTGATCTGGATCTGGTTATACCCGCTAAACCCATCTAGGAAAGAGAAAAACTTCTTTCCTGCCAGTCCATCCAACACTTGATCTATGAAGGGTAGAGGAAAATGGTCTTCCTTGGTGGCCTTGTTCAGTTCTCGATAGTCCACACAGATTCTCCACTTCCTGTTTTTCTTGGGAACCAACACCAAAGGGGACACCCATTCGCTATCCGAGATGGGGTAAATGAATCCAGCATCCAACAGTTTTTGTAATTCCTCCTTGACGATGTCCTTAAGGGCTGGATTCATTCTCCTTTGGGGTTGCCTAACCGGTTTACAATCTTCTTTGATGTAGATGTGATGGGTACAGACCGAAGGATGGATTCCTTTCATCTCCTTATAGCTCCAAGCAAAAGCATCTAGATGACTGGCCAACAGACTACACAGCTCCTTTTCCTGGGAAGGAGATAGGGAGGAGCTGATCTTTAACGTTCTCTCAGGGCCGAACTCCACATTTTTTACTCTGGGAGTGACAGGGTTGGTCACACAAAGGTCCACTAAGGTGCTGGCTTGGGCATCCTCCACCAATTCCTCTAAGGACAATGCACTGGGAGGTGGAGTCTAGATCAAGGTCTCAATCAAATCATCCTTGGTTGGGAGGACTCCCCTAGTGGTGTCTAGGGTGCACAAAGGTGCTGAGTACACCTCATCCTCTTCTCCTTCCTCCAACCAAAGTGGTAAGTCATGCTCTAATAAGGGTTGGGCAGGAGGGTACAGGACTAGCTGCTTGGACATAGGACCATTTTTGATGGTCTTGTTTCCTGCACGGCAACTTATGTAAGCATCTGCAGTGGCTAACCAAGGCCTTCCCAAAATAAGGGGGTATCCAGTAAGCTTTGCCTTTGGTTGCAGAACCAAGAAGTCTACAGGGTACTCCCAAGAGTCAACAAAGACCAAGACATCCTCTACAATCCCTTCGGGAGTCACGGTGGAGCGATCTGCTAGTTGCAGGACTACCGAGGTCTTTCTCAAGGAACCCTGAAGGTTGAGTTTGAGCATGGTATCTCTGGTCATCACATTAATGGCAGCCCCCAGATCAATCAATGTGTGAGGTATGATGGTGCCATTGATGTGGACATCCACTACAGGACTCCCAGGATCCAGATACTTTGGGCAGATGGCCTGCCCCAACATAAGATCAGACAGTTGTCCTATGACATTGATGGTTGAAGCATCTCTTTTTCGCCTGCCTGGGTGTCTGAAACACTTTTCCTTAACCAGTTTGTTATATATCGGTACATCTTTGATGGCTTGGAGAAGTGGTATTCTCACACACAACTGTTTGAGCTCTCCCAGAAGCTCATCCTCCTCTGGGTTGGGTTGCGTGGTGCCCGTTAGTCTCTCAGGAAAGGGTGGAATGGCCTTTGGTTCACTTTCCTGTTTATCTTCCTCGTCCTCTAGGGGAGGAGGTTGGCGATCCGAAAGAGTCTTTCCAGATCGCAGATTGATCTCTTGGATTTCCACAGCATAGGTAGGGCATGGTGTTTCCCCAGTATATACTTGTTGGGCCTATCTGTTGTTGGGGTTCGGGTTCGGTTGAGCAGGCATTTGGGGTTGCCTTGGAGGAGCAGGAGGTAATGGTTGTGGTTGAGCTGGTGGTGGAGGAAAAATGGCGGGAGGAGTATTGTACTGGGGCCTCCACCCCGATTGAGGTGCATTCCACTGAGGCTGTGGCTGGGCATGTGAGTGAAACGAATGAGTAGTGGGCTGAGTATGGTACTGAGGTGGGTAAGACCATGGAGGAGGTTTAGACCAAGAAGGAGGAGCAGGGGGACCCCAGGAAGGCATAGGAGCGGATTGGTTGGGGCTGTAATAAGCTTGAGGTGTCCCTTGCATCCCCTGTTGGTAAGGTCTAGGTCCTTGTGGCCTCCTTTGGCTGAGGAAATAGAGAGGTTCAGTGGGCGCTTCTGTCCCTTGATACATGGCTTTAAGCCTAGGTAAGGTCGGACATTGGTTTGTGGGGTGGTCCTCCTCACAAACAAAACATACCTCAACCGAATGTAATGGGCACTTGTTCTTAGGGTGTTTCCTTGTACACCTAGGGCAGAAGATAGCCAAAGCCCTCTCAGCTTCCTATTTCTTCTACTGGATTCGGAATGTATCAAGTTTCATGGCGATGGTCTGTCTCACCTCACTCTTGAGGTCCTCTAATTGATTTGCAAACTCATGTTTGGAGAAAGGAATACCAGCTGAGAGGAGGTTTCCTCTACCTCTTTTTCGGGCTGCCCTAGAGTGGTTTCTAAACACAGTCTTTATGTCCTCATAAGGTAGTTGGTAAATATCTCCTCCAGCTAGCATGTGAAGGGTATCTAAGAGGTCTTCAGGGACTCCTCGGAGCAGGACCAACTTGAGGGATTCAGGGTCAAGTGTGCACCTGGCCCGTTTATAGCTAAGTTGGAACCTTTCCTCGTAATCTTCTAAAGACTCATCATTCCCCATGGTCATCCGAAAGATTTCTCCCTTGGTTTCCTTGGACCTACAGTAGTCCCGGTATTTGGTATTGAAAGCTTGCTGCATCTGGGCCCAAGTGGTGATATTGTTCCCAGGTAAGCCCATGAACCAGCGTAATGCTGCATCCTTAAGGGTATAGGGGAAGAGTTTTAGTTTTTTCTCATCCTCGGTATAGTCATAGGTTCGACAAAGGACGGAAAACTCAAACAGGAAGGTATCAGGGTCTTCAGTAGTCAGTCCATGGAAGTGAGGTAAAGCGGAGGGGCTGATGTTCTTCATTTTCATGTCTCCATTGGTCTCTCAGATGGGGAAGGCACCTTCAATTCTCTCATCTTCTCCCCTATTGTCAGCCATAGCTTCAGATGGAGTGTTCTCTAACTCTTCTTCTGCTATAGGATCTTCGTATATCTCAGGAGGTTCACCTATAGGTTCTTCTGGATCACTGTCACCAAAGAAGAGAGAAGGGTGACTCAGTGATGTGGTGGGGGTGTTGGGTAAGAATTTGCCTGTTTTATCTCGATTTATACGAGGCATGAAATGAAAAGACTTCTAATTGCTTTTGTTTTTTCTGGTACCTGCAAAACTAAAACAGATTGAACTGCAACTAACTATCTTGCTGAAATGGAAATGCGGAATTGACATGAAAGCATGAAAGAACTAATCTATTTTGCTCAAATGAAAATGCAGGAATGAAATGCTAGGCTATGCTTGCAGAATTGAAATGCTAATCTACACTTGCAGAAATGAAATTGCGGAATTGAAATGTTAATCTATGAAAGCAGGAAATGTCTATGCTACTTTTGCAGAAAGGAAATTGCAGAATGGAAATGAAATACTACTTAGCAGAAGGCGAGAGTAGGAAAGTAGAAGAAAAGCAACAATCACCAATACTCTGACGCTTCCCCGGCAACGGCGCCAAAAATATGGTGGGCTCCAGTATTGTAGCAATAATGCTACAAATCCTGGAGCTTCCTTCTTTAATTTTATCAACCCGGTAGTTCGTAACAAACTTGGAAGCGACGGTGCTGTATGCACAAGTACTAGCTCTTGCCGCAGCTGTCACTTGGTCAGCTGGCACAAGTCCGCTAGGGGCTCAAGCCAACTTCTATGAGCTCTTAGAAGAAGCTTTTTAACTGATGGACGAAAGCTAACTCAAAGGAAGCTAATCTATTTGCAGAAAGGAACTGAAAGCCAACAAGAAACGCAAACCCTAGCAAACCCTAATTCTACCAGCTAGTCCTACTGACGCAAAGGAGAGCATACAAACTACTGAAAGAGATGCCATTACTTCTATGAAGGTAAAATACATGTGTCTAGACTACCTCTATCTGAAGAAAACATCTTTTTGTATTTTTGTTTAAGTTGTTGGAATTATCATGCATGTGCTTCTAACTATTTTTGACTGTGCAGAGGTGGATCAAGGAGGAGAAATGCTTGGGAAAGGTTGGGAAGGTTCAGAGAGGGTCTAAGGGGTCCCTAACACCCTTCCAGAGAGTTTCACAAAGTTTGGCTACCAAGATACCACGTTTATGAGCTTCTACAGGAAGTCTGCAGGGGTTCTACCGAATGTTTCAGAATTTCTACAGGATGTTCAGTAATTCCTACAGGATGTTCTACAATCGGATTTTGGGTGATGGGTGAGTGGAAGAGGCTGCATGGGTGGATAAGGAGGTAGGAGAGGGGTTTGTAATGATTTAGTGACCAAGAGATGAGATGATGAGGGGGGTGTGCAAAGCTAGTTTGTCTGAAGGAGGGTAGAGGGAATGGGAGGCCGAAAAGGTAGGATAACGTGGGCAGTAGAGTAGCTGAGAGACAAGGGGTCTAATTGGGAGATGAGCAGTTGGCCTGAGCAAGGCTTAGAAGGATGAGAGGGTGAGGGAGTAGCACTGCACAGTGTAAACTGAACCAAATCATCCACGTCCTGCACATAATCAAAACATTCCTAACTGTTTAATGGAACCAATGAACAGCAACGTTATTTCTAAGGAAAACCATGTATGGTACTGAAGCAAAGAAACATTCCAAGAGGTCTGAACGCATGGACAACTTCTACAAACGAAAATATTGCACCAAAGATTGCATGAGTACGTAAACCAATGTTTTTGGTGGGTAGCACTGTCTGCAATTCCAGCCCCTAGAAAGAGGTGAAAATGAGTGTGCAGGCAACCCTTTTCTGGAACTTTTATCAACTCCAATCTCTTCACTCTATTCTAAACAGCTGAAGCAACTCTGTCTTATAACAATGACCTACTTAACCACACCAAGAAATCTAACTCAACAAACTGCGTTTCAAATGCATGTAAAGAAAACCATAATGCTGAAAGAAAAGATAACAATACAGAAGAAGGAGGCCTTAGGCTCTTAGGTTGGGCCCAACCCCGAGAGCTATGGCTCCTTTAAAAGCTCAGAACTAAGATCAAATCTGACTGCTTTCCATTAAAAAATAATAATCATAAGTCAAATAGCATGCCAATAATGGCTACAAAAGAGCAAAACCAAGCTAGCAGCTCGTAGTGCAGAATGTGCAACAATGTTTCAAAAGTCCTTTTTGAAGGCTAAAGCCTTATCATTTATACATCACGAGGCCCCAAGTTGGCCTCTTAAATCAGTGGGACTTGGCTGACCAAACTAGGAGTGAACTGCTACTTCCTCAAAATCCGTTTGGCTGCCTTCTAAATCCGGTTGTGGTGGCTGTTGGAGCTCGGAGTTGGGGGTGAAGATCCCGAGGAAGTCCATTTAATGCTGGACAACCCTCCTACAAATCCTCAATCCCATCTTGGCTGTCTCTTGGTCCTTATCTGCTCGGTTTTGTTCCAATCATGTGTCAAAGAACCTGAAATGACCACGTGTTAGCCACCTAGGAATAGTGATTGCCCTTATTCGTACAGATGACATAAACATACTAAAAAATGATGCATAAGTTATGAAAAATGAAGGATTGAGCAAAGGTAGTTTGGCCAAATGAGCCCAAAATGTTATCAAATTTGGGGCTCATCAACTTCCACGAACCACCCAACCATAGACTATGTTGAACCAAATCTTTCTTTCATCTAGTCACCCCTTTGCCATATTCCAAGCATGAATGTGGGATCTCATGAAACACATAAAGCACAACCAAAGCAAGTCTTCCAGAGTCTAGCCACCTCAAACCTCAATCAATGATCCCACTTCACAGTCAGACATCACTAAACATCACCATATCGGTCTCTACCCAATTTTTCTAAGGCTCCAGAGCGTTTGTTCCAACCAGGGCTTCTAGGACTTGTAACTCAGCCTACAACTGTCATCGTGATTCTAGAATGTTTGTCCAACTAGGTCTTTGATGACTAGTGACTCAACCCACCAAGGGATTCTAGAGCATTTTTCCAACCAAAGCTTCGAATACTAGTAACTCAACCCAACTTGTTACAGGGCTTCTAGAGCGTTTGTCCAACCAAGGCTTCAAGGAACTAATAACTCAAACCACAACCAAAGGAACATGAGAACCAACCATAAAACAAAATTAACACCCACAACACTATAGATATCTAGGAAATGGAAAGGCTAGGTAAAATCATCATCAATCCAAGCAATCCTCCATGCCAATGATAGATCATAACCAAGCAACCACATGCATATGCCATGCATGCCAAAACTAGAAAGGAAACCATACATGCAACTTGATACCTACAAGGAAATCTAGCTGCAGTTGTTGATCCCATTGTCCCCTTGTTTTTTCCTACTTTTCCTCTGCCTTCTTTCTCCAAACCCCAAGTATGCCACACTCCTCCAAGGGTGTTCCAAGAAAAATCTAAGTGTCCAAGAATATGAAATAGTGAGAGAATAGAAGAGAGATCCATAAGTGAACTGACAAAAGTCTATGAACTGATCCTCATAAGCTTTTATATCAATGAGGCCTTTATTTTATCCAATTTCCTTTATTTTTCTTCATTTTCCTCCTCACATGAAACCTGTGACCTTTCATCTTCCTTTTCTCCTATTTTCCATTATTTTCATAAATAAAATACCAATAAATACCTTTTTTCCTTTTCCATTGTCTTTTCCAATTTCCTTAGCCATTAATAAACCGAAGTGACACCCCACTAGGATGTTTTTCCCACCATTCAGCTTGGAATATGTGTCCCATGTCCTTGGTCTTATTTTATATTTACATGGATTTTTAACCAGGGAATTTAATATTGTGGTAAGCCAATTATTATCATGTCGAATTTGGAGGACAATTGGGTCTTCAAGTCCTGGATAATTTCTTTGTCATTTCCAACCAACAATTTATCATCCACGTCGAAGACCAAATAAACAACACGGTCGCCAATTAATTTAAAATACGCAAAGTGATCTGCTTTGTTTCTGGTGAAGCCAAGTCCCAATATAAATGTATCAAAATTCTAATACCACATCCTTGGTGACTGTTTTAACCCATACATAGACTTTTTTAACTTACATACCAGTTCTTTCTTTAGGTTTCTTCATGTAGATCTCTTCTTCCAGATCCCCGTGAAGAAATGTTGTCTTCACATCCATTTGTTCTACCGCAAAATCAAAAGCAGCAACAATAGATAAAAGTAATCTAATAGAAGCTACCTTGGCAACAGGAGAAAAAATATCACCAAAATCAATTCCCAGCACCTAGGAATAACCTTTTTCTACCAACCAAGATTTGTATTTCTCCACCTTTTCTTCTGCATTCATCTTCTTATTGAACACCCACTTTCTACCAATGGGTTTCCTTCCAGCCGGCAACTCCACCAAATCCCAAGTCTCATGTTTGTGCAAAGATATCATTTCATCAACCATGGCCTATTTCCAAAGTTTTCCATCGTTCGAATCTACTACTTCCCTCACAGTTTTGGGATCATCATCAGTAATAGATAAAGAAAAATTTGAACAGAAAGCAGATGGAATATACCTTTCTAGCTTTCTTTTTTCTCGAACTGATCTTCTCATAGCCGAAGTTTGTGGCTCTTCATCTTCTAATTCCTCTTCTGCTATAGATTCTGATTCTTCCTCCTTTATCTCAAACTCTATCTTCTCAAGTTCCTTTGGTAGGAATTCATGTTTAATAACATATTTCACCACTCTAAACACCACATCTCTGTTTTACACAACATTCCTTGTTTCTGGGTTCCAAAGCTTATAACCTTTTAAACCATCCTTATACCCAATAAATATGCACTTTTCAGATTTACTATCCAAATTTGTCCTTTTCTCCTTTGGAACATGTACATATGCATCACATCCAAATACCCTCAGATGTGAAAGATAAGGTTTCTTACTATTCCATACCTCTTGTGGAGTCTTATCCTCCAATGTTGATGAAGGTGATCTCTTAACCAGGTAACATGCTGTAGAATTTTGTAGAATTTTTCTACAAATTAGCTAGCTCTGATACCATGTAGAACTTTTTCTACAAATCAGCTAGTTCCGATACCATGTAGAAATTTCCCACTTGTAGATCACCTAGTAATGCAATTTACTAAAGCAAAACTCTTGATCTACTTCTACAAACAATTTAGTGGAAGCTTAATCAACCATGAGCAACATCAATAAGAATACATATAACTGATAAGAAGGAATCAATCACACATAACACAGAAGAATTTACCCGGGGAGAGCACCTGCCTAAAACCCCATCTCTGTATTATCATACAAGTGGAAATATAGTCCAGATTACACAAAGCCTTAGCTCGGAAGCTATCCATCTCTCAGTAAAATCCCTCTGCTACTCATAGATAGTCAAAGGCTTCTCACAAACCTTCTCCTCTACCCTCCAAGCCTCCTATTTCCTTGTGCAATTTCCTTAGGGTCCAGTGCTACCACCTGTGTGAATTGGCCTCTTCACACACTCACTAACCTCTGATCTAACTGCACAAACTTGAAGGAGATAAATCCTCATCATGGATGAGCTTCCTTTATAGGAAAAATATTCATCCAACTAATAGTACATTGACCCTTCTTTGATCTCAACTAGGTCTCGATCCGAACTGACATGCATGAGTTATTTAAGCTATAATATTCAGTTATCTGAAAATACCAGTTTTTACATGCATGCAAGCATTAACAAACTAAATCTCATTAATTTAACAACTTGTTAAATTAATCTAACTAGACTTGATTCAGTTAACTGAGTCAACTAATTAAAACTCATCATCATCCTTTAACCGATGCTTAAATCCATCAATCAAAGGAGAAACTATTGCATGTCCTCACATAGACTTCAAGTCCATAATTCCTTAACTAATTAACTCAAACTGAATTAATTAATTATTTACAAACTGTTGTTAATATAAAATTTGAAAGGCTTCCTCTCGAACCCGATCCTGTACCTCCGGAATGTTCTGCATGCAACACTTCTACCAAGTGTGGTTGCTCCAGCAACTCTCAAAACAAAAAAAAACTCCCAAATGACCTCTCTGTTGGGCTAGAAACATACTCTAATGTTGAAGCTCTACCTGCTGCTGACAAGTGATCCCTCTCTGACCTCTGCACTAGTGCAACATCTCCATGCATCTTGCACCATTGCACACCTCTCTGTGCTACCCTGCACTATGCAACACACTTGTGCCTCTCACATTGTTGTAGCCTGCATGCTCTGCACTGTCCTTGGATTCCCTGCACTGTAGCTCTCTCTACGGCTCCATATGCATCTGTCTCTACCCAATCAGTCAGTTATGCTACTCTTCATCAAGGCTCCCATAGCAAAGTCGAATGAAAGAGGTTGGGTACCTCAAGGATCATTCCCCTCCTCCTTGGGATGATCACTCCACATCGCCCCACCTCCTACCTGAGGTATGGCTACATGTGATCCCTCAGCCCACTTGGCTCTAAGTTCCCCCTACTATAGGTCTCTACATGAATAGATGTCTCTACCCGATCTCCTCTCAGCTTCTCTAGTTGTGGTTGCGCCACAACCTCCTGAAGTTGCTTCACCAATCGTGGCTCCTCCACAATTGTTTGAGACTTCTTCTGGCGCTGCATGTTGAGAGGTAATTTACTCTCCCTCTCAACCACCAAGTATATAACCTTTTCCTTACTTCTCAAGGCTTTGCATGCATCTTGTACCTCAAGTGCATACAGGTTCTTGGCTAGCACACCAATCTGTTTCATATTTCCCACCGTCACGAAATTTTCTAGAAAAAGAGCTGATTTTAAATCAACGATATCTACCTCATCCGAACTCCGATTCAGCCGATTTTTTTTTTTGGGGGTATTTTTCTGTAAGGATTCAAATCTCCTATTTGATTCTGAAAATTTTGTACATAAATGTTCAGATCTACTCTGCAAACTCTCAGCCCAAAACTCAAAACTTTGAAATCTCCTCTCAGTATATTGTTCTCTCCTTTGATCACCTTTGCTCTGATACCATGTAGAATTTTGTAGAATTTTTCTACAAATCATCTAGCTCTGATACCATGTAGAACTTTTTATACAAATCAGCTAGCTCTGATACCATGTAGAAATTTCCCACCTGTAGATCACCTGGTAATGCAATGTACTAAAGCAAAACTCTTGATCTACTTCTACAAACAACTTAGCGGAAGCTTAATCAACCATGAGCAACATCAATAAGAACACATATAACTGATAAGAAGGAATCAATCACACATAACATAGAAGAATTCACCTGGGGAAAGCACCTGCCTAAAACCCCATCTCTATATTATCATACAAGTGGAAATATAGTCCGGATTACACAAAGCCTTAGCTCAGAAGCTATCCAGCTCTCAGTACAATCCCTCTGTTGCTCATAGACAGTCAAAGGCTTCTCACAAACCTTCTCCTCTACCCTCCAAGCCTCCTATTTCCTTGTGCGGTTTCCTTAGGGTCCAGTGCTACCACCTGTGTGAATTTGCCTCTTCACACACTCACTAACCTTTGATCTAACTTTACAAAATTGAAGGAGATAAATCCTCATCATGGATGAGCTTCCTTTATAGGAAAAATATTTATCCAACTAATAGTACACTGACCCTTCTTTGATCTCAACTGGGTCTCTATCTAAACTGACATGCATGAGTTATTTAAGCTATTATATTCAGTTATCTGAAAATACCAGTTGTTACATGCATGCAAGCATTAACAAATTGAATCTCATTAATTTAACAACTCGTTAAATTAATCTTACTGGACTTGACTCAGTTAACTGAGCCAACTAATTACAACTCATCCTCATCTTTTAACTGATGGTTAAATCCATCAATCGAAGGAGAAATTGTTGCATGTCCTCACATAGACTTCAAGTTCATAATTCCTTAACTAATTAACTCAAACTGAATTAATTAATTAATTTACAAACTGCTATTAATATCAAATTCGAATTTTACTTCCTATTTCTAGTCCAAGGACTGACTAAAATAGGAATCCATACTAAACTACTAAAAATAGAACTTCTTATTTTAGCATTTCCATTTTTCATTCCCCGTTGCCCAATCCAGCACTGGTACCCAAACTGTTGTTTTTAGCAGTGCTATTTTTAGCACTTCTATTTTTAGAAATTTCTTGTTCCCATTTTCAACACATGCAAACTCCACCGCCTCTGCCCAGAATTCCTATCCAAACCCAGCACCACTGAGCATGATTCTTTCCCTTTCCATCAATGTCTTGTTCATTCTTTCTGCAACTCCATTTTTCTCGGGTGTGTATGGAGTAGTCTTCTACCATGCTATACCACACTTCTTACAGAACTCTTCAAATTCCTTCTTGCAAATCTCTCCACCATTACCTGTCCTCAGCACCTTTCTCTTCTTCTTTGTCTGGTTTTCCACCAGAGCCTTAAATTATTTAAACCTATCAATGACTTCAAATTTCTTCTTGAGGAAATATATCCATGTATTCCTTGAGAAGTCATCTATAAATAATACATAGTACATAGACTTACCCACTGTTGGAACCGACACAGGTCCAAACAAATCACTGTGCACAAGCTATAATATTTGTTTCGCCCTCTTACCACTAGAGGGGAAACTCACTCGATTCTGCTTCCCATATACACAATTTTCACAGAAATCAAAATCCAGAGAGAAATTAGACATACCTTACACCATACCATTATGATGAAGTATATGAAGGCCCTTCTCTCCAATATGTCCAAGCCTTTGATGCCATAGCATGTTATTTTCTCCAAAGACCACTAGATTTTCTGCTCCACTTTTAGGAACCACAGAACTATTGCACCCATCAATAACAGTGATACCTTGAAGTTGTACAGTATCCCAATTTGAACTCCCCTCATCAATACCAGTGTTCCCTGAACCATCTTGCAAGTATCTTTCTCGAACACTATTTTTACACATGCATCATCTAGCTTGCTTACAGAAATCAAATTTATGGCCAATGTAGGAATATGCAGAACACTCGAAAGTGTTCTAATCCTTCCACCTTGCAACTTCAACTTGAATTTTCCACGACCAATGATTCTGGCCTTCTTGTCATCCCCTAAGAATACATCACCACCATCATATTTTCATACTCGCGGAACCACTCGCTATGGGGAGTGAAGAGAAATGATGCACCTAATTCAATCAACCATGCCTCATGATCTACATGTGTACGTGAAGAAGAAGCCAAGTACACATCCTACCTTCATCTGAGGTGGTTTTCGCCTCTACAGAAGGAGCATCATCAAATCCCTTTCCTTTCTTAGGAGCTTTAGATTTGCAGTCCCTTTTGTAGTGCCCTTCCTTTCCGCATTTCTAGCACACCTTTATAGGTTTTCCTGGAGAATTAGATCTCCCTCTAGATTTAGATCTCCCACTTGAGGATTTATTTTTGTTTCCATTCTAGGACCCTCCTCATATAGAAAAGGAATCACCATTCTTTCCCTCCATATTTTTCCGTCTCATCTCCTCTGACAGCAAGGATGACACTATTTCATCAAACTGCAAGGCAGTTTCATTTCTACATATTGCAACAACTAGACTATCCCACGAATCTAGTAGAGAACACAACAAATTGATGCACTTATCTTCATCTGAAATTTTAATATCAACAGATAATAACTGAATTACCAAAGTATTAAATTTTTTCATATGCTTTGTCACTCAGTCTCCATCTTTCATCCTCAGGTTATACAGCTTTCTCCATCATAATAGTTTATTCACTGGAGATCGAGATTGGTACAAAGTCCCTAAATTGCCCCACAAAGCCTTTGTCGAAGCTTCCTCTGATACACTCAGCAATACTAAATCTGAGACACACAATCGTATTGTGCTCTTTTCTTTAGCTGACATTGTTGTTGGTTTAGTACCCGGATCTACCATGATCCACTGATCTTTATCCACCAGCAAATCCTCCATCTTGAGTTTTCACAACTCAAAACTCTGACCATTAAATTTATCGATCTCTATCTTTCCACTGCTCACCATCTTCTTTCACCACAAGAATCGATCCCGTAGATCTCCCACTATGTAGGGTCTACCACAGGCCCGAGAAAAACCCCTCAGCAGCAAAGGTGTCCCCTTGAAGTCAAAACATCTCTGATACCAAATATAGGTTTTAACCCTGTACAGAAATTACCTGCATACGAATTCTAAAAACTAAAAATAAACAATGGTGAGAGCATAAAACATAAAATAGATATACACAAATATTTTCCCCTAGATCCCAAAACTGGGACTACTAGATTGATTTTTCATTATGTTCCTTTCAATGTTACAATACATATATATACATGTTGAAGCATCCATAAACCCTAATCCATTAACCCTGGATTATAACATAACCATTCCCTTGACCGGATCTACAAAATACCATGGACAAAAAACCATCGTGCCCAAAACCATGTGAAAAATCCATGCATAAAACCATAGGTAGGTTTGCCCACCTAATATAGGGTCCAAAAAATATTTCCTGAGGAGCTTCCCCAGACCCCATGCAGGGGGACTACTGCCCCCCTGCATACCCCATGATAGAGGAGGTAACGACCCCCCCATGACCCTCCACGAGTGGGGTGGTCGTGGAAAGAATATAACACAACCCAACATATTGTGTATGGAGCTTTATAACATAGTCCAATATAGCATTTACAATGACAACCTGTTGAACATCACAACATACTGCTTATGGAGCTTTATGAACATATCTCGATGCAATATTTACAATTATAATCACATTTTCACATTTTCTTCAACCAACAAATAATCATACTAGCTATGGAGATTTATAAATCCAGCTCGATATAGTATTTACAATAATATACACATATGCACATTTTTTCAACCAACAAATAAAATGATACAATGCATGTATCTACAACAGGGGAATCCAAAGGCTCACACCTCCACCCTCCAAAGTAGTACCACGATTCACCTCCTTCCCTGGAAGTCCAGAATCCACTGTCAAAACCAAAGTTACATCCAATCTCCAGCGCCACAATCCTGCACCACTTCTCCTCACAGTGAACAATTACTGGCTCATTGTTCCAAGGAAATGTTAATGACCAAAATAAATCAATCCCCTACCTTCCCTTCTCTACTACACAGTCCCTCAGGAAATCCGGTCACCCCCTTCTGTGCAGTCACACACCTTCCAAGTTCCACGGGCATCCGCTTCTCTCCTATACAGTCCCTCGGATGACCCCTCCCTTGGCAAGGTTTCCTCTCATTGAAAGGTCCAAAAACCAAGGCATATCCCTTCCTCAAAACCATAATATCAATCATAGCATGCTCATTGAAATCAATGGACACTATTGGGTACAAGTGTCCCATAATGGCCCTGCTCATGCAATTCTTTACCCACATACTGTTGCATTTTCCAATTCCTTTTGTTGTTGCTAATTCTTGCAGACGATTTCAACAACCCAGTCGGGAATTTTAGTGCTCTCCTGTACCAAGCACATAACTTCCATTACATTTAAAATAAATTAAAATAAATTCACATCATACCTCATTGGTGGCCCATCAATAAGGTACACTTGCATTTATTTTCAATTCCTGTCACAATGAGTCAAACTAGTTGTTTAATCAAATCATCATGTATAACCATATCACATTTCGTTAGCTCAAAAATTAACCATTATACATCAAAATCATAGATCACATGTAACCATTATAATCCAGAATCATAGATCACATGCATAATTAAAACTGAAATAAAATATTGATACTTATCATTTAATCAATCCTTTATGTATGCACATTGGATCGGTTTCCACACCCTAAAAACACCCAGTGCCTTCTCATGAACCATGTACACATACACATAGTGAACACTACACACATACAACCACACACAACATACAACACCATAAAATACATGCACCTACACTTGATATACAACACATACACCTACACCTGGTGTACAACACAACACAATACATACACCTACATCTGGTGTACAACAAAACACAATACATACACCTACATCTAGTGTACAACACAACACAATACATATACATGCACAGAGTAAAACACAATGAATACAAATGTCATAATACCACGACTACGCAGTGCACATAAACAGTACCACACGTACACAAAACAACATGTACAACATGCCCACAATGCCACATGTGAAAAACACAGCATGTACGACATGAAAACAACACCACATGTACAACATGTAAACAGTATCACCTGTACACAGCACCACCTGCACAACATGTACATAGCACCATGTGTACACAGCACCACGTGTACACAACACCACATGTACACAACACCACATGCACAACATGTACACAGCACCACATTCACATGTACATAGCACCGCCTGCACACATCACCCCTTGTACAATATGTACACGGCACCAGATGCACATAGCACCACATGCACAAGCATACACACAACACCACATGTACATAGCACCTTATGTACAACATGCACACTACACCATATGCACACAGCATCGCATATGCAACATGCACACAACACCATATGTACATAGTATCACATATCCAACATGAGAACAACACCATATGTACATAGCACCACATATCCAACATGCACACAACACAATCTGTACATAGCACTACATAAACAACATGTACATAGAACCTTCTATACATAGCATTGCATAAACAACATGTACACAACACCCTATACACACAACACCATATGCACATAACATCACAGGTGCAACATGTACAACATATATACAACAGTAGTACTGCACATCCAGAGACCATAAACTAACTCTACCAAGAAACCTTGTCTCTAGTGTATTTCCATTATTCATGCATGTTCCATCATGCCACCGATCATACTGCTTCCATTCCAATGATGTATCCATCAGCATTACCTATCCATAACATAAACATAGACATAGTATAAACACATAATATCAATTCGTATCCACATGATACTTACCTCATAAATATTTTAGGGCTACTCTTCCCACGTGATTCCTCATGAAACTAGGAACCTCGTCATCTCATTCACCTGCATAAGCAATCATTCCTCCATAAGAACAATTCTGGATGACCATGTCAAACAACGACATACATATAAACACTAGCATAAAACAATCATGACCCTTGACGACATAACATATATACATACATGTACACATATGTAGACATCAACATATTCATGATCAGAACATAATTACCAGATATCATAAGGTCAAGGTTAAGAGAACTTAATCCATGCATCACATGCACAACATCGAGAACAACAATTCCCAACATAGCTAAGGAATATAACGCCTCAAATCCCTTAATTTACATTTCTCATGATTGTCCTGCCATTATCCATTTACACCAATGGACCCAACCAATCCAACTAGCTTTCATAATCTTGCCTTCACCCACCCTTATACACGGACCAAGCTTCATCCAGGTCTTACATTACCTATTGGACTTCATTCAACTCTCCCTGAGCTCCATCAACTTTCCTCTTTCCCAAACCAATTCCCAAGACCCTCAAACATAAAAGGCAAGAACAAGACAAGAAGAAAACCATGAAATACCAATAGCAATATGGCATGGCCATGCACAAGACACAAACAAAACTTCAATTCAAGTGCAAGCAAATCACAAAACAACGAAAGCACAAGACTAGCAAAAAACACCATGACTCAATCCCATGGTTACCAATGCTTCCAAGGGAAATCTCAATTTGAGCCTTCTTTAAGATTTCATGGTAGTCTCTTTTGCCATGCAATCCCTGCATCATACTTCCATAAACACATAATTGTTAGTGTATAAACAATATAACAATATAACAGTTATCTTATTTTGTTGTGCCAAGAACGTGGACTTGTAGATGAACACATTTGTGTCATCTCTCAAGGGACTCCAATTCAATTGAAATATATAGCTATAACTAAAAACCAATTGTTAGTTATATAAGCAAATCAACTATTACCTTGTCATCCTAATACCAAGCATGTTTTCCACAACTGCTCACACATGTCGATCACATGTTCCAAAGATCAAGACAACATATCTATTAATTTGAAATAAACCTTTACCGAATGTAACAATTGTAGAGTCTCATGATTGTTCTATTTTTTACATCATTTTCCATCCATTTTTCCTCTTTTCCCTGCCTGTCAACGAGATTTTAGAAGTTTTCTTGGTTTCACTAGTTATTATAGAAGATTTATAGAAAACTTTACAAAAATTGCATCTCCACTTTTCAAGCTACTCACGAAAGACTATGAATTCAATTCTAATTTTGATTGCCAAAAGGCCTTTGAGTCATTAAAAGAGAAAATCTTTGAAGCACCCATTCTTAGCGGACCAAATTGGAAATTACATTTTTATATCTCAGCTGATGCTACAAATATAGCTTTAGGAGTTGTACTCGGACAAAAATACTTCACTCCATATGACATTTATTACACCATTAAAAATTTGACTCCGGCAGAGTTTAATTATACTGTCACAGAAAAGGAGTTTTTAGTTGTTGTTCATGTCATCAATAAATTCAAACATTATATTATTGGCTATGAAACTTTTGTACATATTAATCATTCTGCAATTAGATACTTAATTAATAAGTCAATCACTAATGACAGAATCACTAGATGGTTATTATTGCTACAAGAGTTTAATATTACTATTTTGGATTGACCTGGAAAACAAAACACAGTTGCTGAGTTTTTATCAAGAATTCAAAATGATAACAATGATATTCCTGTAGAAGATAATTTTCCTGATGAACATATTTTTGCAGTATCTACTAAATCTCCATTGTTTTCATATATTGCTAACTATTTGGCTATAGGAAAATTACCATCATACTTGTCTCCTTGAGAGAAAAAGAAGGTAATTCAAATTAGTGCATCTTATTCGTGGATAAACAAAGAATTGTATAAAACATGTCCATATCATATCATCCAAAGGTGTGTGAGAGAAGATGAAGTACCAGAGATATTGAAAGCTTGTCATGATGAGCCATGTGGAGGACACTTCGCTGACAAAATAACTTCTTACAAAGTCCTTCTCTTAGGATATTACTGGCCTTCCCTTTTTAAGGATGCCAGAGAGTATGTTAAGAGATGTGATATTTGTCAAATGATGGGTAAACCAATTTCTTCTGATGAGATTCCTCTACAACCTCAACTATTTATTGGAATTTTTGAAAAATGGGCTCTTGGATTTTTTTGGTCCAATCAATCCATCTTCGAAACAAAAAAGGTACATTATTGTTTACACTGATTATGTTACAAAGTGGATAGAAGCTAAAGCACTTATTTCTGCTACTGAAAATGTTGTAGTTTCATTTCTTTTTGAGCATATCTTTACTCGTTTTGGTGTTCCAAGATAAATTGTAACAAATCAAGGTACTCAATTTATATCCAAGTTGGTATGGAAGATAATGGAGGAATACAAAATCAAACATCGGAATTCTACTCCATATTGACATCCTCAAGAAAATGGACAAGTGGAGTCCACTAATAAAGTCATTGAAGAAATTCTCACCAAAATTGTGCACTTGCATAGAAGAGATTGGGTAGAAAAGCTTCCAGAAGCTTTATGGGCATATCGTACCACATGGAGAAATACTACAAGACATACTCCTTATGAGCTTGTCTATGGAAAGCAAGTCATGTTTCCTATTGAGTTTCAAGTCAAAACTTTCAAGACAGCAGTCAAATTATGCCATGATCTTTCATAAGCACAAAAACAAAGAATGGAGCAGCTAAATGAACTTGATGAGATAAGACAAGATGAAATCGAAAGAACTGGTCTAGTTCAAAAACAGAGATCCAGATGGCATGAAAAATATATCAAAGAGAGAAAATTCCAACCAGGAGATTGGGCATTACTGTTTGATTCAAAGTTCAAAGATTTCCAAGGGAAATTTCAAACTCATTGGCTTGGGCCTTATGAGATTGAAACTATCTTTGACAATGGAGCAGTCAGAATCAGAACTATTCATGAAGAAAGGATCACTTTTCTTGTGAATGGTCGTCGACTGAGAATCTATCAGAAGTCATTGACCAAGGAAGAATTTATCAAAAATTTGCAAGATAATAATGATTTAAAGTTGGTGAAAAAGGATTTTCCTTCCTCTCCAACTTGATCTTCAAAAATCGTTTTCTTTCTAAATTAAAAAAATAAAAAATAAAAATAAAAATAATAAAGAATAATAATAATAATAATAATTAAATTAAATAAATAAATAATGTATAAACTTGAAAACCAACAATGGTTGGCATGTTTATACATAAAATCTAAGGTGAAAATCAATTTTTGACACCTTAAATTTTATTTGCATATTTTCTAAACCTGTTTTCTTTATATCCCACTCTTTTCTTTTTCAAATTAAAAATAGCTATAGAATTATTGAGTTTCTGCAATTTTGACATATTTCTGCAGCCAATTTGATAGAATTCTGATGGAATAATTGAAAGAAGTGATTGACTCCCTCCACTGCAAGGCATCCGAAGACAATACAAAGAACACAACCAAAGGTTAGAAGCAATAATTCAAAGGTATGCAATTCTTTAACTTGATAATAGGGATCAAAACATTAATCATATGAATTATATAGACATTGTACTACCGAATTCAAAATCATCATTACTAAATGTTGATAGCATCGTGTCAAATCGGATCTAATCCGCCATTCACTCCACATCATTATACCTGCACTCTAACCCACATCCAAAATTTTATTGATCTGACCACCCAAATCATGCTCATTCATTCTCTCAACGGTTAGATTATATTGCACTTCTTCATATCCTTACCACTCCCACTCTCATCCTCATTACTCTGAATCCCTCATACCCTATCAAACAAACAGTCTTGAGATGAAGCTTCTCAGCCATGGGAGTTATAGTCATAACAGAACCCGCAGGAAGAAATTTTTTGGAAGGATATCCATAGACAAGGGAATTTTTGTAGAAAGCACAGTGGCTGGAATTTGTAGAGAAATTTGACAGATTCCACAAGGAAGTAACCAAGTCCTTATCCAGAGCCTTTGATGGAGTGGAAGTTGAGATAGGGGACATAAAATTCACAGTGATAGAATATTTTGTTGTTGAAGCTACTAGATTGTCTCAAATTAGAGAAAAATGGTTTAAGAACAGAGGTCTTGAGAGTGAAGAATAGAAATTTTTTCTGAAGAACCTAGCATGGATACCACCATTTTCAAGAAACGCATCTCGAGCACAGCATTAAAAATTAATTGGAGAAATTTTTTTCTGATAATTCAAAAATTTGTTCTTTGCGAAGCGAGGTTTGGATGCATGTGTTTCTATCATA
Source organism: Pinus tabuliformis (assembly GCA_031772625.1). Taxonomy (NCBI): domain Eukaryota; kingdom Viridiplantae; phylum Streptophyta; class Pinopsida; order Pinales; family Pinaceae; genus Pinus; species Pinus tabuliformis. Next base: position 788,843,132 of record CM062811.1, read on the forward strand.
TCCGACTGTTGATGATTTTTATTGAGGATAATGAAATAAGTATTCCTTATTTCTAGTTTAATAGTCTAAGAAAGATGTCAAGGAATGTCCAAAGAAAAATTCAATTTATAGAAAACACCATGTATCATTATGGTCTCATTAAAATCCTTGTTGAATTCCATCTTAAGAAGATGGGTGATAATTGGGAAATATTTTTAGTGAGGAACCATTTTAAAGAAGATAACCAAGAACAACCAAGCAGCAGTAAGGCTAAGAGAGGAAGAAAAATAAAAATTGAAGGACCAACAGAACAAGGACAACAATAGTCACAGGAGCAGTTAGAGGATGACATTCCTCTTGCAAAAATTTTGGGGAATATGAACAAGAAGGATGTTAGAAGAAAGAAATTCAGCCAAAAGACAGAGAGCACACCCAAAATAGAGAAACCTAAGATAGAAAGGAAGAAGGAAAAAATTCAAAAGCCTCTTGTGACAAACTTAAGAAGAAGTACCAGACTCAATCCAACAACAAAAGAACGGCCTACAAAAAGTATGGAGCATATTGACCTAGAAGCAGAGGAAGATTCAAGGGTTTCTCCACCAACTTTCATCACACCTCCTCAGAGTCTAGGCCAAAAAACACCTGAAATTGATCCAGTACAGTAGGAAATCTATGATTATATTGAGTCTCTAGAGAAAAGAGATGTAGCAAAAACATCAACTTCAAATCAAGAAGAAGTCCAGTTTAGTGAACCACAAGAACCTCATAAATTTTTGAGCTGGAGGCACTAAACAGGTACATTCAGAAGGAGAATCAAACTCTAAAGGTGCAGAGTGAAATCCAAGTGGATAAGAGTGACAATATCCTTTTACACCTAAGTCTGTGGTACAAGAAGAACAAGAAGCTGAAACAGAAAAACATAGCTCTACAAAGGAAGGTCATAAACCTGAAGTACAATATTCTCATGAAAAAGCCAAGGATGGAAGTGGGTGGAAAGAAAGGGAAAAAGATGAAGTTGGATGTACTTGCAAAAGTTTCAAAAGAAATGTAATAATTAAACAAGAGACATTAGTTTTGTGTTTTGCATGAGGACATGCAAAGACCTCAGCATGGGGGAATGTAGAGTCTCGTAATTATTTTGTTTTTGACATCATTTTCCATCCATTTTTCCTCTTTTCCCTACTACTATCAACTCCAATAAACAATAAAATAAGATATTTTTACATGGTGAGGTACTCAAATGTCTTATTTTTTATACTTGTTAATGTGCCTTATTATTTATTTAAAGATTGTAGAAGCTAGGGAATTAACATGAATCTGCAATTGTTTTATTATTCTGCAGCTACCTCCATGGTTTGTCGGATTCCAGTGCGCCAACCAAGCAAAGAAGCATATGGGTAGATAGGAATTGATCTCCTCATGGATCTCCTCCTATTCATCTGAGCCAAATCATCAAGGAAATCGCCTAGTGGCACAGTCAAGGAAGCAAGTCAACGCGTGGATGAACCAAGCAGCAAGAGTTCAAATCAATCATGACTCTCTGATTTTATTTCCAAATAGAAAATCGTTGAGAAGCGTTATAATTTCCATTATCATATTAGCATTTAGATTAGGATTGTCTTTAAGTTTTTAAGGCATGAAAATCTCAAAATTGTTGGGCATGAATGTTATATATATATATATATATATATATGTGTGTGTGTGTGTGTGTGTGTGTGTGTGTGTAAACATAAACGGGAGAGACACGCAAGCATATATGTAATTTGTAATTGAAAGTTTGAAGTTCCATGACTCTGTTCCTTTTTAATTGAAGAAGCTTTTTCATGAATATCATGCACAGTTAGTTCTTGAGTCACATATATATATATATATATATATATATATATATATATATATATATATATATATATATATATATATATATATATATATATATATATATATATATATATATATATATATATATATATATGTCTCTGTAAATAGAAACGGGAGAGACACACAAGCATATATGTAATTTTTAATTGAAAGTTTGAAGTTCCATGACTCTGTTCCTTTTTAATTGAAGAGGTTTTTTCATGAATATCTTGCGCAGTTAGCTGTTGAGATAGATTTATAAACCTATAGGCAGTCAAGGTTCATTCATTTGCTTAGTATTCATTTCAGTTCATTTCGTTATTTTTTCATAATTGCATTATCGTAGTTTCATTTCCTTGTAATTATTTGTTTACAGTTTTCCATTTATTTTATGTCGATTTCAATTCATTTACATGCTTTCTAAAATAGGAATGTATATATAAATATCCTTCCTTTCATAAATAGATATATTTATTTAGATCACATTCTTTCTGCCTTTGTTTTATTATTTCAATTAAAATTGATAATTGTAGTGTGTAGATCTTAATCTAGATTTCTTTATAAATTTTATCTTTGAATAGAAGTAATTATTTTTAGAGTAGAAGTAATTATATTTCTAGAACATTAGTTTAGATAGCTCTGTTTTTATCATTTACATAGTAACTAACAATAGTCAGTTAAAGAAGATCATGATAGCTTACCTTACTTTCCTTTTTAAGAATTGATTGTATTGTAAATCTTTAGTTTTCATTAGGAACATATGAACAAAGAAAATCCTTAAAAATAAACCATCCACAATCATTATCTTAATAAACTCAAAAGGCTTCTAGCATATATAGTGCACTTGCACTTCACAATTTTACCAACTCCAGTCGATAATTTATGTAAGCAATTCAAGAACATTGAATTGACTAAACAACAACCAGGTCATAATCAACAATCAACTCAAATTCATCAATCTTAATACTAAAACTAGCACCCACTAGCACTCAAGTACATATCAGTTGTTCTCAACACATATGTGTTAATACAACCATCTTAAAACAAGATCATTTCTTCATGCAATCTTATAGATACAAACTTATATCATGCTACTAATCAAACATTCAAACAACATATAGATGACATAATATACACCAAACACTCAAACAAAAAATAGACGACATAATCAAGCATTCAAGCACCAAGTAGACGACATAAGAAAACTCGTACCTTAATATATCTTAGGGGAGGCTATCTTGTATGCAAAATCAATCTAGATTAACATGATATAAATTCACAACACATCAACTCAAACATAAATAAGGTCATGATATCCATAACATTAACTAGCTAATATGTTCACATCATAAACTCATAAACAATTTCCATTCATGCATAACAACCACATATGCACAGCTAGTCTAGATTAGTACAACACACTATCATAATTAGGTTGACTCATACCTAAATGTCATAACCCTATCCATCTACATAGGCCAATCCAAATTGGAATGATATGTATAACATCAAGATCTTAGTTGCAATGACCATAACCATCATGAATATGACCATAATACATATAACAACAAGTTACTATCCTTCATGACTAACCGACGCATGTACATATGATCACACTAAGTAAATAACATATATCATACATGTAACCGCAAAAAAATAGACTAACAAACATGTACATAACCCTAATTTTTATAACAACCATTAACCAATATACCTGCATACCCAACATACAAACCTGCATGATGATCTTCTCTTACCTTGACGTTCAGTGTTGCAATCTCACTCTAATAGTCTGCATCTCCTGCTCTATCTCAAAAAATCAGCATCATAACATACCAACAACATCATGATGACCTAAAATACATACAATGACCTCATGGACAACAACCTTAACCATGAAAATGCATGCATAACAACATATAGACACTGACATGCATAACAAATTCATATACAGTCGTCATGCATTCATGACGAACACATTCTGACATCATTACCATCAACTTCAACATGACATCATAATAGCAACAATGACCACCACCATACATACACAACAAGCACATATACCACAAGCATAAAGAACACATATGCAACTGAAATGTATGAATGACAAACATATTCCACCCGTCTATTCCAAGTGTTGAACCATGCTCTAATACCACTCTGTGACACCCTCCTCCCACATTTACCTAAGATAACCGGTCCACCGGGGTAAACATGTGATGAAGAGTTACTATGATATGATTCAACTCCCTAAGTGTAGTTAAGGAAATGAAATTGATGAACCAACAATTCACAGACCTCCCTCAGATGCTACACGACCCCCAGGAGCTAATCCACCACTCTAGGTACCCAACCCATGAGTTAACATAGCCTTTCAATTAATTAAATCCCCATTTGCTCCTGTTAGTGTCGATGTCTGCATCCCTCCATCAATGATCAAATTTATCTTTTTGCTTGCATGTTAGGTGTCCCATATGATCAGCTACATTCCATTAGGACATGGATCAACTGATGGTAGTGGTTTTATGTCAATTTCCCTTATGTCATTCATCTACTGACCTGTTGTTACATTTTTTAGGTTATTTACTGTCATCCAGTTTCATTTCATTTATAAAAATCAGTTTTAGGGTTTTGTCTCACTAGGTCTAGGGTTTGTCATCATAGTCATCCAAAACTGAATAAAAGGTCTGCATGGACATGAGAAAGATAAATAAACTCATAAAATCATAAATTTTACTTTTCTTAGGCTCCATAGATTTGTTTCACCTCAAAACTCTGTTTTGAGGTGAAAACAGGGTTTTTTCCATTTCATGTACAAATTTCATGTAATTTCAAATGTTTCTATATGTAATAAGTTCAACAGCTGCTCCTGATCACCTTGCCAACTCCAGCCACTACAAAAAAAAAACCAAAAGCACCTATGCATCAGTCCATCAATTGATCAAGAAAAGTCAAACTTCAAATGAAAAATAGAGTTTTTAAAGAGAAATGACTAAGACTTTAGAAAAGTGGGTTTGTTAAATGAAAAAATTAAAGCCAAGGGGATATAAAGCTCTTTTATGTGTTTGAAGTCTTAATTTTTTGCAAGTGAGTGAGCTAAAGGCAAAAAATCGCGTTTCTGGGAGAAAGAGGTGAAACTAAGCAAAAAACTCGAAATTTCACTGGCGCTGCGCACCTACCTGGTGCTACGCACCTGGCACAGGTTTTACACTGAAATTTGTTCGGGTGCTACGCATACAAAGTGTGTTTCACACCTGAGAGGCGGCGCTACGCACCTGTCTGTCGAGCTTCAAAACGGTTTTCATCACCTTCCTTTGCTTCAAATTTCACAATTTACCTCTCAACAAGTAAGTGAAGCTTCTCATCTTATCTTGCAAGGAGTTTTTCATCAGTTGTGGTGACTTGTATGTCAAAAACACTAAACCCTAGCTGTCTCCAAATTATCTTGTAAAATTTTAAAATGGTATTGTGTTCTACTATTTTCTATTCCCTTGAGTTATTTCCCTACACCCTGTCATGCGGAAAGAGTCAATTTTACGGACAAAACCGACCTCCCTAGAAACTAAGGCATTTCTAGTGACAAACAAAACAATCAAGCACTATCTTTCCCTAAATATGCATTTAAAATAAAAGCAACCAGGTGTTTAAGGCTTACCTTTAGTCCAATGATGTTTGTAGGGGCCAAGCCTCTTAGATCCAGATGAGCTCCTCTCCTTGAAGCTTGCATACACCAACAAGCAAACGATTACATAGCACCTGAATAACTCGTATAATAAAACATATTCATCATAAAGACCAAGGAGTTTATGAAACAAATTATATATAACAACTTGTTGAGAAAAATGAACTTAATTGTATTAATTGGAAACAAAAGAAACCTTACAACCAATGCCTTGGTGTTGTGCAGGTCCCTCCCAGGGTCCAGCAAGAGTTCTCCTCTACTTTGATCAGCTCACCCACTTCCAAATGAAGCTAAGAAAGGAATGTGATCTCTCCTCTCAAGCTCTATAAGGGAGTCTTAATTTCAGCAGCATCTACCCTTAGGAATGTTCAGCTTTCAACCTCCCTTGCCTCTAGCCCAATGCCTGTATTTATAATGCTTTGGAGGAAGTTAAACAGGTCCACCATCAATGGGATCAGCCTCTCTTTCAAAGGGATAGCTCCCCTCTTCATGGGATAAGTTCCTCTTTCATTGGGATGCATGAACCATCTGGAGGCGCTCAATCCACGTCAAACCATCTTCTAGAATGCTCTAGAATCGACCGCAAGTAAGTTTTTTGAAGTAAAACTTGCGCCTTTTGACTTTTACAGGGGTACGCACCCACCCCTTTATAGACAGAGCGTACAAGTACGCAGGTATTATGTACTTGAGGTGCATGCCCGTAGGTAAGAGTAAGAGAAAGTGCGGAACCAGAGTTATATTGATGTTTTAAAGGCTTTCTCTCTTTTTTGGAGTTTGACATGAGGAGCAGAGGTATAAGACTTTCCAAGGAGGACAGTATGGTTATTGATGGAGCCATACTGACTGCAAATATTCATGGTGACAAAAAACACACCCTATTCCCTTAAACTATTTTCCCTAAATCCCTTTCCTTTTCCCTTTCGCAAAATCATTAGCACTCACTTCCCAAACCCCATTCCCATTTACCAAACCCTAACCCTTTACTCTATTCCTAAACCATAACTCCCATTTCCTATTCCCTCACTACATCCATTCTGTTATCAAAATCCTCACCTACATTCATAATATCAATCATTCCCTCATTTCCCAAAAGAAAACAACAGTCACTTCCTACATACATTATTCACCCTCATACTTTAAAAATCTCTTCATACTCATCAGTTTTCACTCCAAATTCATAAGTATGGAGATAGATTCAGACTATGGGAGGGAAGATGAAACTTTCAGTGATTCCTCTCAAGAAGTTCATGTGCCAAGAAAACCACATAAAGGAGGGAAAGTCATCTGGGAGGAGCCCACCACTCTCACAAAATTACTTGCTTGCCCTCTTGCTGTAACTTGTTTTCAACACCAGTCTTGTTATCAGTTTTGTGAAATGGTAGAGAGGGTGAAATATCATCATGATCTTGCTAGTTTATTTGTTCTTCATCTTCACAATGGCCAAGTGAACCTAGCTGGTGTCTCTTTCACCTTGACACCTGAAACCATTGCAATAGCAACAGGCATCCCTAATGTAGGTGAATAGTGGAATAAGGGGCAGCTTGTGGGCCGAGAGCATTATGAGCCTTACATTAAGGCTAGTTATCATAGGAAAATGCTATCTTCACCAAGGGTGAAAGGGGCTTTTCCTTCTTCTTTAGCTGAATAGGTACAAGGTAGAGACAAAGGAAAGCAACAGGTGCATGAAGAGGGCCCTACTGAAGGGAAAGACAAGCACTTTGTCTTAATTGAGGAGGCAGACACTGATTTGAGCTCTTAAAGCTCACGACTCAAGGATATAATCATCAAATAGAAGGAAGCTAAAATCAAAGCCTTATCACTTGACCTTGAGAGGGAAAAATGGTTCATTAACTTTCTTGAGTAGGAGAACAAACAACTGGAGGACAAACAAACTATTACAGAGCTGCAAACAGTTAGAGAAAACAGGAAAGTGGCAAAAAGAAGAAAAATCAAGATGACATCTCTTGAGCAAGAAATTGAGACTGGCCATGAATCATGGTTAGAGAGGGCAAACATTCATCTAGATAATCTTCTTGAGAAATCCAACAAAGAAAAGAAAATGTTGCGCCATATGGCCTATCACTACTTAACCCGGAACAAAATTTGCAAAACAAGGGTGAAGAGGTTAAAGGCCAAGCTAAGAAGAGTTTTGAGGAGAAAAAAAGAACAAGATAAGCTCAAAATCTTGGCCGAGGCATCATTTTCCTAGAAAAGCACCTAAAAAGGATCACCTATGCCAAATTTCAAGGAATTTGGAGCATTTTTTGTCATTTTTGAAATTTTTAATGCAAAAAACATGTTTTTTCAGCAAGTGCGTAGCGCCACCAGTGCTACGCTTTTGTTGGGGGCATCCATTTGCAAAAAGGTTTGTATTTTTGGAATCAGCATGAAAAAATATGCATGCTCAGGAATGGATGAGATTTTTGGACAAGTTCTGGGTCTCCAAAAGGGAAAAAAATACTCAAAAAGTGCCCTCTCTACCACTTTTTTTCCACACAGGAAGCATTCTTGGGTGATTCCATTTTTGGAGGGGTAAATGAACTCCAAATCCAAAAATTCAAGTTGTTATAGAAAGTAGACTCACCAAGCTTTCCAAAGAGATATCCTGCACCTAATTTGGACTTCAGGAAGCCTTCCAAAAGTGACCTGGAAAAATCACTACGCATAGGATCAATGGCACTGCACATAGGATAAATTTTGCCAGTTTTGCCTGTTTGTTCAGAATTTCGCCCAGTTTAGCTGTCAGTTGACATTTTCTTCTCTCTTTTGTAAATTAATGATGTAATATGATGTGATATGATGTACTATGATGTAAATACGATGAAAAATGACTTGAGGGAGTAGATACATCAGTTAGAATTGGTTGGAGAATGAATGAATGAGTTTTCATAATTTTAGAGGCAAGCTATTCGCTGCCTATTTTGTAGTTCATAGTTTGGATATTTTTGAGAAAGCTCCTTGACTCATGGATTCGACCCCTGATGGATAGCATAGGTGTTTTGATGCCTATATCTTGTACTTTCTTAGTCATTTGTCAAGGTTGGACTCTTGTGGATGCATTAAGCACTATTGTAAATCACTTCTACAGTTTGGCAAGGAAATGAACCAGGGTTTTGCAACATTTTTTGGGATTCTTGTGGTAATGTGTCTTGGCATTTTTTTCTCTTCTATAATTTAGTTTCTCTTATGTGTATGTGTTCCACCATCTATTTCTTTCTTCATAACTAAAAGAATAAAGAGAATTAGGTAGAATCCATTGATATTTAGTGCTTTGCCTAGAGAATACATTTAGTTTTTAATGTTTTCTACTGTTTGAAGAGGACTCATGAACCTTGCATGCCCTCTCCAACTCCTCACCAGTCTTTAGACTTACCATCACATTCATTTCAAAGTGCTAAAACACTTTCCTACCTCGCCCCACAAAAACCTCTGCAAATCTGAGTTGATTTCCCGGACCCAAAGTTGCCTTCCTCATCTGATCCAGCAACCAACCATTAAAATCAATCAAAATCCTCTGAGAAAATATACCTAGCCTAAAATCAGCATTTACTTTCAGTCATCTCAAGCCTAAGTTGCCATATTCTTTTGAGATTGACAAGGAGAGAGCCCTCTCCCGACCTAGTAGGGCTAGCTACCAGGTTAAGCGTGGTTTGATGTTACCCTAGACCTGCCTTCCTTCAGCCTGAGGTAGATTTAGGCACTAACATCTCCCATGACAAGGAATGCATGCGACTGAACCCCTACATTCGGCCCCACATTTCCTGCAAGGGAGATACTGTAGTCTTTTCCAACCAGTTATGTGCCAAAGACTACGAGATTTAAGCCACTTTTTCAGGGCTAGTCTCTAAACCACTGCTCGGAACTTGATGAGACTTTCTGAGACAATAAATGACACCAATATAAATCCTCTAACACAAAACTTGATCAAGGACTTGAACTAACCAAGCCCAACCATGACAGTCATTTCGTGAAACATGTCACAAATATGACATCTATAGGTTTCAACAACATATATGAGCATAAGGATCTCATACTTATCTAAGAATTGCCAAGAAGGATTGATTCCTTCTCACATTAGCTACATTATCACCTATTAGGTCATTCATTCATTATTTTTTCACATACTAATCAAAACATGATGAGAGCCATACATCATAATGGTCATAAAACATGCTTATAACCAACAAATAACTAGAGATATATCAATGAGGAAATAATCATTAAAGCCACATAACATAAAGTACCTTTACTCATGAAAATACCAAGGGAAAAATATATCTTACTAACATATGCAGAATGAAACTAGGTTTAGGACTTCCACGAACTACCCAACCATAGACTAGACTGAACCAAATGTTTCTTTCAACCTGTCACCCTCATGCCATAATCCAAGCATGAATGTGGGATCTCATGAAACACATCAAGCAAAACCAAACCATGGTTCCAGAGGCAAACCCCCTCGACCATCAACTAGTGATTCCACCTCACAATCAGACATCACTAACCATCACCAAATATGTCTCTACCCAAGTTGCCTAGGACTCTAGAGCATTTGTTCCAATTAGGGCTTCCAAGACTAGTAACTCAACCCACAGCTGCTACCGGGCTTCCACATCATTTTTCCAACTAGGGCCTCTAGGACTATTAACTAAACCCACCAAAGGCTTCTAGAGCATTTTTCCAACCAAGGCTTCCAAGGCTAGTAGCTCAACCCAAGCTGTTACAGGGGGTCTAAAGCGTTTGTCTAAGGCTTCCAAGAACTAATAACTCAACCCACAGCCAAAAGAACATGAGAACCAACCAAAAAATAAAAGTAACACCCACAACACCATGGTTATCCATGAAATGGAAAGGTTAGGCAAAACCACTGTCAATCCAAGAAATCCTTCATGCCAATGACAGATTATAACTAGGAAACCGCGTGCATATGTCATGCATGCCAAAACTAGCAATAAAGCCATACATGCAACTTGATACTTGCAAAGAAATATAGTTGTATTTGTTGATCCCATTGTCCCCTTGTGCTTTCCTTCTTTTCCTTTGCCTTCTTGCTCCAAATCCCAAGTATTCCACACTCCTCCAAGAGTGCTCCAAGAAAACTCTAAGTGTCTAAGAGTATGAGAGAATGAGAGAATAGAAGAGAGAGCCATAAGTGAACTGACAAAAGTCTATGAACTGATCCTCATAAGCCTTTATATCAATGAGGCCTCTATTTTCATTAATTTCCATTATTTTCCTTCATTGTCCTCCTCACATGCAACCTGTGACCTTTCACCTTCCTTTTCTCCTATTTTCCGTTATTTTCATAAATAAAATGCCAATAAATTCATTTTTTCCTTTTCCATTTCCTTTTCCAATTTCCTTAGCCTTTAATAAACCAAACTGACACCCCACTAAGATGTTTTTCCCACCATTCATCTTGGAATATGTGCCCCATAACCTTGGTCTTATTTTATATTTATATGGACTTTAACCAGGGTTGTTACATGATTTATTAAGGAAATTGATGAACTCAAAAAGAGACCGAATGAATTAGTGGATGATTTTTGCAAAATATTTCTCAATATTTGTTATAAGATTCCTGAGGAGGATAAGGATTGGTATCATCTAATAATAAATTTTCCATGTCTAATTGGCCTTTCTAAGAGGGAATATAAATCTAAAATGAATATTGACAGTCATAAATCAGAAAATTCAAGTATTTTGTTCCCTAATTATATTATTCCTACTTTTGTTTAAGGTGAAATTCAAATGAAACCTTATATTTCATAGGTGGAAATGATTCCCACTAATATTCCTTATCCTCCTTCATCTTTAGTATCAAATGAAATTGACTCTTGTACTGACATGCAAACATCTGTTGATAATGAATCAGGTAATGAGGAAAATTTGCATGGGAAGGGGCATAGTTGTCTTGATTCAGAAATTCAAATAAACTTTGTTGAGGTGGAGAAAACTCAATCTGATAATCATATTGGTATACCATCCTTTTATTTCCATGTTGATGAAATTTCTATTGATTCAGTAAATCTTCCATTTTCCCATGAAATGCTCTCACTTTTGCCTCCTTTCCATGACCAAGGCATTTTCTTGGGTGATAATGGATGTTTAAATGACCCTATAGAGCATAACATGCATGATGATCCCTTTTTTCCTAAAGATGATAATAATGTGCAGGACTCAATTTTAGAATATGATTCATTTGCAGTTGATGTTTCTCCATATGGATCTTTTAATCTTTAATACACTATTTGTTGTACCTTGATGTGTTTGATGAGTCTTTTACACCAACAATTTCTCTAAGTTCTTTAGATATTTATCATGTTAGTCTTGATTACAACCAAGTACATGATGGTGTTGTTTCATGATTAGAAGATGAGAAGGTTGATTCCATTGTACGTGATTTGTTTAATCACACATTTTTAATAGGTAAGGAGGAAAATCTTACAACTTTAAATGTTCAAGGAATTCCTTCATTTGATCCATCCATATTCTTAATCTATGAAGAGTCTCATGTGATAAATGTCAAATCCGACCAAATCAACGGTTGTAACATCATTCTATTGACAATATTTTCATTAATACAACTGATGATATTTGTTTTTATGCACCTGTTTATTTTCCTAAACAACCAAAATTCGATGATCCATCATTTGAGAGTTCAAATACTTGTCAGGAGGCTAAGGAACTTAATCTTTTTCTTATGGTTATGTCAGGTCCTCACGATCTTGAAAATATCCCTGAACAAGATCATATTACATCTTCTTCACAAGATTCTTTCCTTGACTCTCTTTTATTTAAAGAATTCTCATCTTTGAATGATTTTCAAGCCTCTCATGTTTATAATTTTGATTTTAATGATAGAATTGTTGACTAGTTGGAAGAGTCTTATCTGGAAATCTCTACTGCTAATAAAATGTTTTAGTTTTATCTTGATCATTACACAAATAATAATGTGGATGAATGCACATGTGTGAGAGGTTTTCATGGTGTTCATGGTTCATCATTTTTTTTATCAGGATAGAGTTGTGGCCTGGCTAGAACATTATTTTATGGTTAACGTTTTTACTTGTAGGTGTGACCTTATTTTTCATGTGCAAGCTATTTAGATTGCACATTATTTCATGTTGGTACTAATTATTTACATATTTTTGTTTGTAGGTCAGGAGCGGCTCTTGTGGCTGCATTGGAAATTTGATTTCACTTGATCTTGACCTTCTAGTTTAGATAGATTAGGGTTTAGGTATATTTCAGTTATTTCACTTATTCACATTCTAATTTTACATTGTATTACAACACTATTTTTGCATTCCCCTTCTCATTCGATTTTTTTTTCCGTGCATGCCCTTTACTAGTCTTTATTTACTACTTTGTTTTCTTATTTTTTGTCTTTTATGTCATGTAATTTTTCTTTCATCTCTTTTCTCATGTTTTGTTTTAATAAGATTGTGTATGAAAGCTTCCTTATTCTATGTTGATTCAATGTGTCAAAAGTTTTAAAATAGGGCACTATGAAAACTAACAATGTTTGAATTACTTTTGGTCTCCTTCTTTGTTTGGGCCTAAATATCTTGAGAGTCCATGATGCTCTGATGGAAAATAAAACTCATTCCAAATGGAAAGCCTTAGCAGATCTATGATGCATGTATCCATTAACGGATCTTCATTCCTTGAATCAATCATTTATATTGATTGGTTTTAATGTGTCAACTTAGTTGAGTAGAGAAGGGGAAGAAGAAAACTTAAGTGAGAAAAATAATCTCAGAGGTATATATATAAGAGTATGTAACACAAGAAACAACCTCTCTTGCTCGTAAAATAAGTCGAGATCCCTCGTTTTCCCTTGGTGAAATAATGTTGATAAAATTCCAATGTGCATAGAAAATTAAAATGAATAAAGGGTGAAAGAAGAGAAATATTTCTTGCGTAGAGAGGTGAAGCAAGCAACTTTGTCGGGGTATTGAACAAGCATGTTCGAAGTGACTCTGTTGAGATACTATTTATGCTTGTTGGCAGTGGAGCGACACTAGAGATGACACTAAAACTTTTTCTATCTTAAACTCACAAATTTACATACTCCTAATCTCTTATCAAAACAATTGAAGCTTGACTAGTTTTGTAAATGTGTTTTGAGACGGGAAATGGAATACGAGAATATACATCTATAATTTGGATAAGTGGAGAATCTAGGGTGATCTACATATTGAACCAATCCAATTTGAAAGGATAGAGATTTTGCGCAAAATTTGAACCTAAATAGATGAGTTGGGGTTCTTCTAGTGAATCACCAAGTGTTGTAGCTGCTACAACCCCCTCCAAATTTTGCCTACATTCAAATTTTGGAGACCCCTTATGATCTTGCCATTTTACATTACAAGTCATTAATTTCATTCTCATTCATGTTTCCTAAATGTCCAAGTATTCCCTTATAAAACCTAAGTGTCAAAATTGTTTTCTTTCACATGCCTAGCTCTTGATACATTCATAATGCACTTCTTCCAAGCAAACTTTGCACACTTCTTGGAGATAGTGGAGCACACTCTTTTCCACCTAGAAAAACACACTCCCTTTTGATAGTCAAATTTCACTCTTCAGAGACAAGAAAAGAACACCTTTTATTGATAGACACGGTGTAGTCCCACAGACAGTGATTTCTCAATCCTTGTTGATAGTCAGTGTGCACTTCTTGTTTATAGTGAGACAAAACACTCCTTCAAGTCAGTGTTGTCACACTTCTTAGTGGCATTCGACTCACTCTTGACTCCTAGTTTCTCGACGTGAACTGACTCCACTCACAAAATCTAACCCTAATTGCATGTTTTCTCTCCCTATATAAAGAGACTACCCCAGTGTTGATTTTTATAAAAATGGTCGGTCTTCATAATGTATAATTGACTCATTATGTATATGTAAAGAATATTTTTCTAAGGAGTCCAAATAAAATTATTTTTATTCAAAGTCCCATTGTGACTTTCAAAAAGAAGAAATTTGAATTTTAAGTTTTATCTCTAAAATGTAAGGTCAGTCTCTTCCTATTCAATTCGGACTTCATAAATGTTCTAGTCAGTCAAGTCGGTTTCCTATATGCATAGGTCATCTCCAGAAAGGGACACATCCATTCATCCTAAGAAACAATTATATATAGGGCCTATTTTCCCCTCCAAAATACATACATAGAGCTTGCATCATCTGAGGCAATTTTTCCCTACTCTGAGGATTTATTGCTTGCATATGTGGTAGCTAAGGCTTACATTTATGGATCGAATCTATGGTAGCTAAGAATATAATTTTTGGTTCGCATATATGGTATCTAAGGCTCGCATTTGTGGCTCACATAATTGGTATCTAAGGCTCGCTTTTGTGGTTTGTATCTTTGGTAGGTACACTCACATCTATGGTGTATATGGATTGTATTTGTGGTGTAAAATGGCTCGCATCTGTGATGAGAAATGACTCATATTTTTGCAAGACCAAGATTCTGGAAGTGCGGGATCAAGGGAGTAGTGAAGGATCAAGAGAAAAGTATAAGATCAAGTGACTTGACTAAGAGGATGGACAAAAGACTAGGTTTGACCTAGTTAGGCTAAGATGTGTCTCTGTTGAACTAAAAAATTCTCTATTAGGAAAGGATGTTGGGTTTTTCCCTTTAATGGTTTTCCCAAGGTAAAATATCTTGTGTTCTTGTGCATCTATCTCTTTATGATATCACTATATTAATGTGTTATATGGTTGATTTATTTCTGTATAATTATTGAATGATGGAATACTAATAAGAATGTAAAAATAACGAAGAGAATTATGAGGTTGAAATACACCATAAATCAACACCCTTAGCTCATTTCACATTCATCTTTCACTTATGAGCTTTGTGCACTTTTGGAGCACAAGGAGAATTCTCTCACTATTGGTTGCAAGTGCGACATTCATCGGGTAAGTTTCTAAACTGTCATTTTTTCTTCCTTTTTCTTTCACATGTGTCACTTTTTCTTTCACGTGTGTCATTTTTGTTTTCTCTTTCCTTTTCAAGTGTCACTTTGTTTATTTTCACTCTTATATATGCTTCTTTTGCTTGCTTTCACATATCTTGTTTAGAACCTTGGCACACCTTCTAGAGGTAGATCCAATGCATTTTCTTATATTATTCGATACTATCTATCATAAGAACATACACTCGAAACACTCCCATGGCATAGCAGCACCTTTCTCATTACTGGAAACACTTGTGTCGTAAAGATTTATATAATAAATTTCGCACTTAGAGATAAGAATTGTTTTGTTCTCGTTTCAATGTAAACATTGTGGTTTTGGGTACTTTCCATATTCTTGTTGTCTGCTTGAATGTGTATGTGTGTGTGATCATGTCCAGTACCTATTTGTATGATCTAACTCTCCCTCTCTCATCCTATTGATCTCACACTTAGTCAATTTTGGATTTTCCCCTTGTCCTAATATCTTGCATAATCTATGAACAAATTCAACTTTTAGCCAAGTGATCAGCACATTGTGTACCTCCAAGCCTCAGTTGTAGGGCTCTTGTCTCCTAATATGTGCCCATCCTGAGGACAACTCCATTCATAGGCACATTGTGTATCCTTAGAGCATAGTCACGAATCTCTTTTTTCTTAAACTTACCCATTACGCAAGTATTAATCATCCTTGCCTTGTGTTGCACATTACGCACTCCTAGTGGATAGCGAGGTCATATCTTGCCCCTTATAGACACAATTTGTTCTTAATCTAGGGGATCCATTTCATTCATTACGCATTGCACATTCTCAGGCCTCAAGCTCCTAGTCATTCTCACCTAAAATTTCCCTCTACACCCAAACCTTCTCTCTCTCTCTTTCCATTGCACAATGTGCACTTATAATGCCCAGACCACCATCCCCTACCCCTTGAATCTATGCTCTACACCCGAAGAAGGTCTCTCTCTTAGTCCTTGCACATTGTCCCATCATAGTCAGCATCTTACATGCGCAAGCAAAGATAGACTAGGTGATTTTGGGATTGATAATGTCTTTCCATGAGTGGAATTAATTTATAGGTACTATCATCTTAACATGGTAAATTGATCTGAAATGGGGACCTAAAGGCTTCTTGTCTACTTATAAGAACCTATCCCACTCCAAAGCTTATATATTCCCAAGATCTATGCTTGTTATTGATAATTTTCAGAATTAAAAGAACTTGAAATAGGTGTATGCTTTGTTTGCCTTTAACTGTTCAAGTCTTGAGTTCATTTTCTTAAACTGATCTTTAAACATATAATAGTAAATGCAATGCAACAATAAAAATCATACACATAACATAAATATAATTATGAGTTCACCCAAACCTCTTGGGCTATGTCTCTGCTCTAGTCAACTCAACTAGGCTCTTTGGGATTGTGGCTTAAATTCTTTTACAAGTTCCACACTCAACTCCATAGGTTTACAACTAAACCAGTGGGCTTAGAATGCCATCTTTATCCCTGGCTATTTGGCTCTTTGGTTCTTGGCTCTCGGCTCTCGGCTCTGGCTCTGGCTCTCGGCTTTGGCTCTAGCTCTCATCTCTGGCTCTTGGCTCTTAGCTCTCAACGTCGACTCTTGACTCTGGCTCTCGGCTCTTGGCTCTCGGCTCTCGGCTCCAGCTCTCAGCTCCAACTCTCGGCTCTAGCTCTTGGCTCTTCGCTCTCGGCTCTGGCTCTTGGCTCTTGGCTCTCAGCTCTGGCTCTCGACTCTGACTCTCGGCTCTCTGAGAAATCACCCCTTTTCCATCGCCCCAACCTCTGGTGGCTTCTCGGCTTTCACAAGCTTCTGGTTTCGCTCGACCTCCAAGCAACCCTCTGCTTCTGAGTCACCCCAACTCTGTGAACTGCCTCCTTTGGGCTTTACACTCAGCATTCAAGCATCTTTGAGCCTCTTAGGCTTCTCTACGCTTCTCCTGAGCATAACTCTGCCTCTCTATGTTATCAGTGGTTCGCTCGACCTCTAAGCAAATCTCAGCAACCTTCAGCCGCCTTGTCAATTGAGCTCCCTGTGCTTTTTGTAATACATCAATTATAGTCACCTCCATCATTAAAGACCAATTGTTTCATTACAAAAATCCATTTACAAATGGAAAGGAACCGGCGGGCATGGCCACCCAATCGCTTTGCCTTCCTCTGGAAAAAATAGCCAAATAATAGAAATACATAAGAAAACACACGCAAAACACATCATGGGCCTTAAGCCTGGACTTAAAATGGCCTTCAATCGCATCTATATCCCTCTCGGGTCCGTCCTGTCATCGCAAATCGTGATTGCAAAGGAGGGAGGTCCAAGTCCATGGACGTAACACAACAACAATGCGATATTCCCCATTAAATATCCACCGTCCAATCGAGCTCGCGATCCAACAATCGAGATGTGATCGCATCATCGCTCATCGCACTATCGCGATTTGCTTGTGCACTAGCCCTTTGTATTTGTTCTGATCTGATCACTAATCGCATCGGCATTTCGCAGTTGCATTTCGCGGCCGCATTTCCAAACGGCCCGAGGTCTGAACAACATCCCATAGCCAGCTTTGATGCGATATACATCGCCGATCACCGATCCGCTTCATTGCAATCACAAATCGGCTCACCCGGGTTTTGATAACATATGGCAATCTATCTCCGATGCAATATGTCAGAGATCGCAAATCAGGGAGCCTTCAGCCTTCAGTTTAAATCCTCCTTTTGGAACCTTTTTGATGCAATATTTATATAAAACTCCGCCTTTGACCCTTTTCTTTATCCGACTCACATTTACAAAGGATTTGTGCCCTTTAGCACCTTTTACCTCTTATATGAAGTCTTTTAGACTTAGAGGTTTATCCAAGATCCATTTTGGATCACGCCTTCCCACTAAAAAGATTTTGGACTCCAAAAGACTGATATACTGATCTAAATAGTAAATGAGAGTACATCACCCTCTTCTTTCAGCCTTCATACACTTGCCTTGCATAGTGCCTCTGAACCAAAGCCTTTGAACACTTCCTTCCTGGATGTGCTTGTCCTCCTGGGAAGAACTGTTTTCCTCCTTGACTTCATGCAAAACTCCTGCTGAGAAGGTTACAGAAGGTAGTTTGAACTTCTCTTCCTTGATCATTGATCCAAGGTGGCTCAAACCAATGTGAAGTTACATCTTCTTCACAAAAATTTACATTTGTATCTGTTTGACATATTGTCAACAACAACTGTTAACAACAACAGAATTACAGACAACAACTAGATGGCCTAAACTCTTGCTTCAACAAAAGAAACAGATTTCACATCTTGTGAACACCTCCATGTCCTTACATCTGCATACAAATGATTGACTAAATAACAAGCCAACAAAACATGCCTTTAAAACAATTGACCGTTCAAGTCAAGCATGTAGAAAAAGAACTTTAAGATTCTTTTTCAAAGATGAAACACTTCATCATTATCTCCATCTTGGAGACCAAATAAACTTTTCCCAAGTCAATATTGCATGACATGCATGTTTACAAACAAAGCAATCAACCCTTCAAGTTAATCACACATACATGTTCAAATACAAGGAAATCATCAGCATCCCTGTGTTCATGCACATCATTCTCATGCATGCATTTCATCCTTCAACTTTCACTTAAGTACACTGTAATTTCAAAGATGAAATGAATATAATGTTACAGCAATAAAGTGAGTCTCCTACTCAACTTTTCCATTCACCTTCTTGGTAGAATCCTACAACTTGCATCTCATTAACAAAAAAATGCAAATAGTTGTGATACATTTATGTTCGCATCAAAAGATATGCAACTTTAATTGGATAAGAACTCTAACCATTTCTTACCAATCCATTTCAAAGGTCCTTCCTTTGTCTGCACATCAGCATCAACATGTGAATCATCTTGAAACACATCAATCATGGAATCTTTCTTTCCAATCTTGCCATTCTCTCTTTCCACCTTCTTCAAGTTTCATGGAAGCATTGTTTGATTCAAAGTCCAACACTTTTTAGAAATATGTCCTTGCTTATGGAAATAAGTGAAACGCATGTGCATCTTCTTGACAGCATGATTTGCCTTGTCCAATGGACCTTTGGCTCTTTGCTTCTTTTCCTTCAAAAGTTTCTTGTATGTGGCCATTCTCTTCCAACATCTAGAAACATTATGGTTAACCAAACCACAAAAGGAACATGCAATTCTTTTCCCATGTTTATATGGAAATTTATCATGCTTAACATAATCAAAAGGAATATGATTAGAACCAGATTTATACCTTTCTCTTTCACCTCTTTTACCTTCATGAGGAGGTGAACTGAATGAAGAAGTGGCTCCCTTTGGAACACCATCAATCTCTTCACTGCTTTCAGAGTTTCCACAACTCTCTGGTTCAAGTGCATGCTTATGAACATCTTCTTCCTGAAAATGATGTTTCAAGCTATTGCATTCCCCATGAATACAATCTTTACACTCTTGAGGTAGAAGACCTAAAATGAAACTCCTTCTTGGAACTGTTTCAATTGTCTTCATGGCAGCTTTGGAACTCTCTCCATAAGATTGTCCATAGCCAAGACCCAAATACTTAGACCTTTCCTCAACCATTATTGGTTCAACAATACCTGATGCATATTTTCCCAATCCTTTTCCTTCATAGCCCATTTTGGACATTAACTTGGAGCCTATACCTCTGGTATATTTTTCAAAAGAACCAATATAAACATTCTTAGAAGAATTTGAAGACAAACAGGAATTGTTTACCTCCTCTTCAAGTTGATACTTTACCAAGGCTTCTTTGGCAACAAGGAGTTGTGTCTCCAACTCATTCATCCTTTTTAGGTTCATATTTGCAATATGAAGTTACCTCTCCATTTCCTGAAATTTTTCAGAAAGCAACTGCTTCTCTTCCTTCATGGAATTCAACTACTCTCTAAGTATGATGCTCTTCCTTCCATCCTCATACATTTCTCTTACCATATCCATCATGGTGAACAAGTCTTGCTTCATGTCTTCGTCAAAGAATCTCTTGTGCTTCAAGTATTGCTTTGAGGTCCTTTGGGATAAGAAGAATGCCTTCAGCCCTTCTTCCTTCTTGTCCTCTCCTGGACTTAGCTATCAATAGCTTTACCTGATCCTTTGCAAACTCAAACAATAGTCAGTTTACAAACAATCAAACACCTTTCAAGTCAACCAAGCATTCTGATCTGATACCACTTGCATCATGATACAACCAGCTCTGATATAACCACCTCTGATACCACCTTCTTTGAAGGTGGGGTTAATCAACCTGATGCTCTGATATAACTAGCTCTGATACCACCTGATCTGAAATGGGGACATAAAGGCTTCTTGTCTGCTTATAAGAACCTCTCCCACTCCAAAGCTTATATATTCCCAATATCTATGCTTATGATTGATAATTTACGGAATTAAAAGAACTTGAATTAGGTGTATGCTTTGTTTGCCTTTAACTGTTCAAGTGCTTGATTTCATTTTCTTAAACTGATTTTTAAACATATAACAGTAAATGCAATGCAGCAAATAAACGTCATACACATAACAGCAATATAATTAGGAGTTCACCCAAACCTCTTGGGCTACGTCTCTGTGAGCTCTAGTCAACTCAACTAGGATCTTTGGATTATGGCTTAAATTATTATACAAGTTCCACACTCAGCTCCATAGGTTTACAACTGAACCAATGGGCTTAGAATGTCATCTTTATCCCTGGTTGTTTGGCTCTCTAGCTCTCGGCTCTCGGCTCTTGGATCTAGCTCTTGGCTCTTGGCTTTGGCTCTCAGCTCTGTCTCTCAGCTCTAGCTCTAGCTCTTGGCTCTGGCTCTTGGCTCTGGCTCTCGGCTCCTGGCTCTCGGCTCCTGGCTCTCGACTCTAGCTCTCGGCTCTGGCTCTCGGCTTTTGGTTCTCAGCTCTGGCTCTCGGCTCTGGCTCTCGGCTCTTAGCTCTCAGCTCTGGCTCTCGGCTCTTGGCTCTCGGCTCCTGCTCTCAGCTCTGGCTCTCAACTCTTGGCTCTCGGCTTCAGCTCTCAGCTCTTGGCTCTCCGCTCTAACTCTCAGCTTTGGCTCTCGGCTCTAGCTCTCAGCTCTCTGAGAAATCACCCCTTTGCCATCACCCCAACCTCTGGTGGCTTCTCGGCTTTCATGAGCTTCTGGTTTCGCGCGACCTCTAAGCGACCCTCTGCTTCTGAGTCACCCCGACTCCACAGACTGCCTCCTCTGGGCTTTACACTCAACATTCAAGCATCTCTTAGCCTCTTGGACTTCTCTACGCTTCTCCTAAGCATAACTCTGCCTCTCTGTGTTATCAGTGGTTCACTCAACCTCCAAGCGAATCTCAACAACCTTCAGGCACCTTGTCAATTGAGCTCCCTGTGCTTTGTGTAATACATCAATTACAGTAACCTCCATCATTGAAGACCGACTGTTTCATTACAAGAATCCGTTTATAAATGGAAAGGAACCAGCGAACATGGCCACCCGATCGCTTTGCCTTCTTCTGGCCAAAATATCTAAATAACAGAAATACATAGGAAAATGCACGCAAAACACATCATGGACCTTAAGCACGGACTTCAAATGGCCTTCAATCACATCTATATCCCTCTCGGGTCCATCCTACCATCGCAAATCGTGATCACACAGGCAAGAGGTCCAAGTCCATGGACTTAACACAACAACAATGCGATATTCCCCATTAAATCTCCACCATCTGGTCAAGCTCGTGATCCAACAGTTGGGATGTGATCGCATCATCGCTCATCGCACTATCACAAGTTGCTTGTGCACTAGCCCTTTGTATTTGTTGCGATTCGATCGTTGATTGCCGATCACATCGCCATTTCTCAGTCACATTTCCCAACAGCCCGGTGTCTAAACAATGTCCTATAGCTAGCTTCGATGCGATATACGTCACCGACCACCGATCCGCTTCATCGCAATCACAAATCGGCTCACCTAAGTTCCGATAACATATGGCTGTCTACCTCCGATGCGATATTTATATAAAACTCCACCTTTGACCCTTTTCTTTATCTAACTAGGATTTACAAAGGATTTGTGCCTTTTAACACCTTTTACCTCTTATATGAAGTCTTTTCGACTTAGATGTTTATCCAAGATCCATTTTGGATCATAGATGAAGTTCAAGGATGCCATCAATAAGAGGTTACAATAGTACACTTTTAGAGATAAGACACAAATATGCTATCATGTAGGAGTAAAGGAATCTTGGACCACGATAGGGAGATGGAAACTCATGTTGACTTAGAAGGTTTCAATATTTATCCAAACCCTTTGGAGGGTGAAGATGAAGCACATATTAGATCAATCATGAAGATTTGAAGACATAGCAACAAAAAGAAGAACTTGGCATTGATACATTACAATTAATTCCCATGTCATAATCGCCAAATTGTAGCTTCTTAAAGTGTGAACACAAAAATGTTATTTTTTTCTATGTATTTTTGCTACATTTGTGGTGGAATGTAATTATGTAATTTTGGAAATTGGAAAATGTAAAATGTGTGCAAGCCCAAGGATCACACATGGAATGTGAAGAGTCACTAGGAATTCCAAGAGTCATGTAAGATTTCAGGAGTCATATGGGAGCTCAAGAGTCATGAGGGAGGTCAAGGATCACATGGTAGGTGAATGGTCACTTCATTTCTTATAAATAAACCCCCATAACTCATTAAAGGGACTTTTCACCTTGGCTTATTTAGCTTAGCATAGGAGAGAAGATCATTCTTTGGAGGAGAAAGTGGTGGCTTAATGTTCCACTATTGGGGCTAGTGATGCATCATTGCAATTGTGTGTTTTGGAACTTTCACTTAATGTTTTGAAGCTCTCAAAATTGGCACACTTTCATGCATGTGTCATGGATGTTATAAGACTATTATTTTAATGTTTACGATATATGTCTGTGTTTATGTGTGCTAAAGAAAATGAACTATTTTGTTGGATTTTGTATACATCTAGTTGAATGTGCATTATTGCTTGCGTTCATGATCGTTGTTACTTTTTGAACTATTTTGGAGGTTAATTAATGATTATTTCTATGCTCATGTGTGTATTTTTTAAGATAGTACTATTAATTTTCTTCCAAAAGGCTCACTCTTTCTTTTCCCTTCTGTGAAATTACCTTGTATACTTTGTAATTACTGTTTCACAAGGCTAACTTCCTTTCGTATCTCAAAATTTATGTGTATGATCTCTTATGTTGCTAATTGCAACCAAGGAAAATCTTTGAGATCATTGTAATGGCAGTTCGGCCAATTTCCTGGATCGGGCTCCTATCACAAACGATGTCAGGTCTAATTGGGACTTAATACTAGGGAGACTCCCTTATGTTGGAATACTTCCAACACTGTCAACAGAAAAACCCATGATAGATGTCAACCCGGAAGACCAACCTCGGAGTAATTTAGGGAAGTGCACATGAGGTAAAGTTCAAGTAACAAAACTCGAAAAATGGGAAAATCTTCGTTAGTGGATGGCTTGTCAATTAAACATAAAGTTATAGATGTATACACATTTAAATGTGTGGCCCATGCTATGAATGTTTGGAAGCCAGTATTTTATTACCAAGTGGTGTTAGGAGGTTGGCTAGGTGGTCGCGAGGGCACTATGAGGGCGCCATGTGGAGGGTTTATGGCATTCCACCATTTGATTCATTTTAAGTTTAGGTGGTCATATCTCTCAATCCAAAGGTTGAATTGGGACAAAATTTATATCACCAAAATCATCTTGACAAGGAAAATGTGATAAAATCATCCATATGGATTTTTTAAGCGACTTGAAAAAGATCAAAAATTTTAGACCCCATTTCCATAACACTACCATGGCCCTCTCAAGTCAACGTAGTGACCACCTCCTTCTAGCATGTTTTGTTGTGGGAATTAGGAGGGGGATGTGTTACATAGTTGTATCAAAGCATCAAGATTAAACACTTGCATTGGATGGGCTCTATCATGAGCAAGATAAGTTGGTACCCTATTACAATGTTAATGGAGCAAGAGGTCTTATAATTATTTTTAGAAAATTAACTAAGCTAATGTTTAGGTGTTAAAATTCAATATGTGATTGACTGATTTCATGTGTGAATGTTTTTCTTACCTTGTTATCTGAGTATCTAGTATAACACTAATGATTGATATGATTTCATTATTATTGATGTGCTAACTTGAAATGTATTATTTAGCTTGCCTTACACCAACAGATTTCCACAAATGATCCAAGGTGATAACATTTGTCATGTGCTTAAATTTTGCTAAATTAAACAGTGATGTGTGTGTGTGTGTGATAGCACATAATATAAGACAAGAAGACACTAAGGATTAGAGCATGAGGACAAGAATGGTGAAATATATCTCTAATAAATCACAACATGGATATGAATAATTAAGGACAAATGAAGAAGAAATATCAGTTAGCCAAGGGGGAGGGGAAAACTCTCCTGACTAGATGGATACCTAAAAGAGCCTAAGTACCAAGATCAAGAGATACAAGGAAGCTAATGAAAGGATGGTAAGGGATCGAGAAAAGCAAGTTGAGGTAAATCCAATCATTTTGCGTAGCCCC
This sequence comes from Pinus tabuliformis, assembly GCA_031772625.1. NCBI lineage: Eukaryota > Viridiplantae > Streptophyta > Pinopsida > Pinales > Pinaceae > Pinus > Pinus tabuliformis. The sequence goes on from CM062811.1 coordinate 788,868,218, forward strand.
TCAAATTTGCAAAGATAGAGGTAGTATGAGTGGGGAGCTAGTCACAGAGACAGGTAGAGCCCTTTGGATTCAGAAGAGAGAACAAATGGGGTAGATGTTAGCAAGTCCAGGAGAAGGAATAGAAATGAATGTGAAGACACTATAATAGGGAATGCACCTTTAAGAACTCCAAAGAGAATAACTAGCACTCGTGGACCTCATTCTAGTAGATACTCCAGTTCTACTACTAGGAGATATCATCACCATCATAGAAATAGAGAAAGGGGACCATAAACACAAGGAATTTAAGAAGGTCGAGCCACCCAAATTTTATGGAGAGACAAAGAAATTTGAATATGTAGAAGCTTGGTTGCTTGGAATGAATAAGTTATTTAGAATACATAACTATTATGAGAACATGAAAGAAAAGGTAGCCACCTATAGCCTAAAAGGAAAAGCAGACATATGGTGGGAATACATGAAGAATGTCAGAGACATAACTGAAGAGGGCTTGAATTGGAATGAATTTGAAAGAATATCTAGAGAAAAATATTTATTAGATAACTACTATGAAAATAAACAAAAATAATTTTATGAGATCAAGACGGGACAAATGTCAGATGAATAATATGTCACCAAGTTCCTGGAGTTGTTGAGATATGTGTCATATCTTAAAGATGAGAAGGAAAAACGTTAGAGGTTTATTAGTGGGTTTCCTCTATTATTTAGAGATTGAATTGAGATCCATGAGACTTGGACATTAAATTATGCCATTAAAAAGCTAAAACATTGTTATTCTCAATCCAAACACATGTCAGAATTTAAATCTGATTAGAGGTCAAAAATCAATACCAAATTCAAGGGAAAAAGGAAGAAAGTGATTAAGGAATCGCATACTTCCCCTTATACTCAAGAGAGTCAATGAAGGCTTATTATTGTATGCAAGGATCACTTTGCTCAAGAAGGAGCCAAGAGTTATGGGAAAATTCCATATATGTATTGCACGTGTGGAGGAAACAACTTGATGAAGGATTTCCCCAGCACAGACACATTGGTCTAAGGTTGCGCAACACACAGGAATCGTATATTGTGGGATATGTGGCATGTGATATTCCATGGATCTATGTGGCACTAGAAAATCAACAGATAGATCATCAAGATTCCATAATTGAGATGGAAATTAAGATTTTCAATCAAACTATTTTTGTTTTGATTGGCCCCTATTCTAATTATAGCTACTTTATCCGAACGTTGGTGGAACGATGTCATTTGAACCAAGAACCTCATGAGGAATCCTGGCTAGTTCAATTATCCATTGCAATAAATAAGAAGGTTGAATATTGGGTGAAGGTTTTCCTAATTGAATTAAATGGGATGCCAATAATAGAAAACCTCAATGTGCTACCATTGGGTGCATACAACATTTTTTTGGGCATGGATTGGTTATATGCACACATGACCAAAGTTGATTGTTTTGAGAAGTCAATCAAGTGCCTAGATGAGCATGGAGAAAGGAATATATATGAGACTGATCACATCCACGCAAGCTACGAGAAGTAGTAGGAATGGATGCATTTTTTTGTTGTGCAAATTTCCAGCAATGAAAAAGACACTTAAAGCGCTGAAGAGAAGGAAAGAAAATTTTTGAAGCGATATCTGGTGTTACAATAGAATGAAAATGTATTTCCAGCAGAAGTTCTTGTATTACCTCCTCACAGAGAGGTCAATTATCTATTGAATTGATGCCTAGAGAAACACTAGCATCCAAAGCACAATATATGATGAGTACATGTGAACTAGTTGAGTTGAAATTACAACTTAAAGAAATTTTGGACAAAGGCTACATAAGGTCAAGTGTGTCTCCATGGGGAGCACCAGTTTTATTCATAAATAAAATAGATGGTACACTTAGATTATGTATATATTATAGGAAATTGAACAAAGTGACCATAAAGAACAAGGATCTATTACCACAGATTGATGAATTATTTAACCAATTGAAAGGAATAGTGATCTTCTCCAAGATCAATTTGAGGTTATGGTATCATCAAGTGTGAATTAAGGAAGAGGATATTTATAATACTGCATTTTGGACAAGATATGGCCATTATGAATTTGTCACTAGTACTCTTTGGGCTTACTAATGCCCCTTCCACTTTCATGTGTTTAATGAATAGTCTGTTATGTCCCTATTTGGAAAAATTTGTGATTGTCTTTGTTGATGACATATTGGTCTATTAGAGGACTGAAGAGTGGCATGAAAAGCACTTAGTTGCAATACTACATATATTGAGATAACACAAGCTTTATGAAAGGCTTAGTAAGTGTGAATTCTTCCAATCGCAGATACATTATTTGGGAGACATTGTCTCTAAGGAGAGGATATTAGTTGATCCAAAAAATATAAAGGCCATAACGGAGTGTCCAACACCGAAGAAACTTGAATGAGATCAGATCATTCATGAGGTTGGAAGGCTACTACAAATGGTTCATCGGAAACTTTTCCAATATAGTCCATCTTATCACATCCTTGCAGAGGAAAGGAAATAAATTTGAGTGGAAATTTAAATGTGTAGAAATGTTTGAACAGATGAATCATTTTCTCACAAATTCACCAGTATTAAGGATACCAGATCCTAAGAAGATTTCATTATGTGCATAGATGCGTAAAAGGAGAGGCTCGATGGAGCCTTGATGTAGGAGGGACGAATAGTTTGTTATGAGTCATGAAAGTTAAATGAACATGAGGCAAACTATGTGACTCATGATATGGGGCTAGATATCATTATCCATGCACTAAATATGTGGAGGCGTTACCTCATCAAAAGAAAATTCACACTCATGACAAACCATGGAGGGTTGAAGTATTTATTTGAATATCCCAAGTTAAATGCAAGGCAAATTCAATATCTAGCCACGCTCAGTGAATTTTATTTTGAAATAAGATACATGAAGGGCTAGTAAAACAAGGTAGAATATGCACTCAGTAGGATGGTGCAATTAAATCATTTAGCAGCCATAAGCTCTTATATGACTGATCTTGAAGAAAATATCAAAAACATTAAGCAGCATGATGAGAAATATCAACAAATAAAAGAAAAACTATAGCAAGATGGTGGAAAAGATGAATAATATCATTGCTCAGATGATGGGAAAGTTATATTCAAGAACAAAATATATGTGCCCAACAACGTTGATTTGAAGATACTCATAACGAGAGAATTTCATGCTACGCCATATTCTGGCCACCCGAGATACTAAAAGACCCTCATGGCCACTAAGAGGTTCTATTATCGACCAAATTTGAAAAGAGAAGTGTAACCACTTCCGCCCACATTTATCCAATTTCATCGACCTTCTCAAGTAAACATGATATGAAGAGTTACTATGACATGACCCGAACTCCTAGCTCCAGCTAAGGAAGTGGAGCCTACAATTGACCACCGCCTAGAAACTCACAACATTCCTCAAGGCTACAGGACACTCAGGGGAGAAAGGACCACCCCACGTGACCAAAACTTGATATAGGGTTTCTTTTCTCACAACTTAACCCCAAAAGGCATGCATGATAAGGCTTGGGTTCAATTGGAGGCCTCCAACCACACACAACACTGCATGAGTTTGGTTGTGACCCAAATTCTCAAGTTCAAAGGGTGTGATCCTAAGATCTGAGCCACAATTCCAAGTAAGCCTCTAGAACACTACCCATAACTTATTGAGACTTCTTAGAATCATTATTGACATGAAAAAAAAGTTAAACATTCAAACTCAAATAAATAATTTGACCTAGACTGAACAGAACATACTAGGTATTTTGTCAAACACATGGAAAACATGTAAGCTACAGGTCATGAATGCATATTTGATCATAAAAGTCTAAGATTCATCTGATAATTAGCAAGAAGGGCCTATTCCCTCTCCACATAGTTGCAATAACACTTATTAGTCCATACATTCATCAATCGATCAATAGCTAAACAATTCATGATAATGGCCTTAGAACATACACATCATATAAACAACATATAACCAGACAATAACCAACATATAGACCATGGCGACTCAGCCATAACATTGCCAAAATAATTGCTACAAATAAACATGAATCATAATAGAATAATAACTCTTATTAACTTATGAAAAATACTAACTAATTCAGGGACTTCCACGTACCACTTGCCATAGATTGGGTTGAACCGAATCTCTCTTTTAGTCAATCATCTTCATGCCATATTTCCCACATGAATGTGGTATCATGGAATTAAAAAAGACAAAACCAAACCAAGGCTTCCAAAGGCTAAACCAACTCAGCCCTTAGTCATTAATTCCACCTCATGGTCGAACATCGCTAACACAAACCAGATCGGTCTCTACCCAAGTTGTCTAGGGCTCTAGGAACTAGTAACTCAACCCAAAACCTTATAAGGCTCTAAAGTGTTTGTTCAACCCGGATCCCGGGACTAGTAACTAAAACCACTAAGGGCTCCATAGCGTTTTTCCCAACCTAGGCTCTAGGACTAGTAACTCAACTCAAGTTATTCTAGGGCTTCTAGAGCATTTGTTCCAACCCATAGCCATAAGGAATTCTGAGCACCAACCAGAAAACAATCAAGTGGAAAAACCCACAACACCATGGTTATCCATGAAATGGAAAGGCAAGCCTAAAACCATTGTTAATCTAGGAAAATCCTCCATGCCAATGACAACACATAACAAGAAAACCACATGTGTATGTCTTGCATCCATAAATCAGCAAAAAAATCACACATGCAACTTGTTAGCTGCAAAGAAATCCGACTATAGTTGTTGATCCACCTATTCCCTTGCACTTTTATTCTTTCCTTTGTCTTTTTTCTCCAAATCCAATGTATGCTAAGTGCTCTGAGAATAATCCAAGTGTGCAGGAGTATGATAGAATGAGAGAGTAGAAGAGCGAGCTCCAAGAATTGAACTAACAAAAGACTAGAAATTGATCCTCATAAGCCTTTTTATCATTGAGGCCTCTATTTTCTTCATTTTCATTCATTTTCCTTCAATTTCCCTCCTCATGCAAATTTGTGTCTCTTCACCTTCCTTTCTCCTATTCTTCTTTATTTCATGAATAAAATGCCAATTAATGTCTCTTTGCCTTTGCCAATTTCCATAGCCATAAATTAAGCACCAATGATACCCATCATTTTGTTTTTCCCAACATTCATCATGGAATACATGTCCCATGACCCTGGTCTTATTTTATTTACATATGAAATTAACCAGGGGTTGTTACAAACCCCTCCCGCTTGGGGGAACACCATCCTTGGTGTTCAATGACATTTATAACCCACCAAAACACATGTTTCCCATGGAGATTTATAACATAGTTTGATGCATCATTTACATCATATCATAATTATGAGACCATGACCATCATACCATAAGTTCCATACCACTTATTGGAGCTTTAGAGCACATCTCGATGTGGTATTTACATATATATGCATATATAGACATAACCAAAACACAACATCAAAACATGTATCAAAATACATCCGCTCAACCAGCAAATAGAGAAGGATACATATCCTGCATCTGATCAGCCATCCACATCTAATAAGTCATATCTCATGTAGTTTCATCAGGCCCAAAGTGCTTCCACTACACTTTAACTTGCTCAATTGCTTGATTCTAAAGCATGAAAATCTTTCACTGCAAAATGCACTAAGGTCCTGGCTGGAATTCTCCTTGGGATCCACATACAATACAAAATAGTCAATCACATGATCAACATATTTTACATAGTTCTTAAGCAATGAAACATGGAAACATCATGTACTTTCACTATCAGAGGTAGTGCAAGTATGTAGGCCACTTGTCCAATCCTCTCAAGGATCTTGAAAGGCCCGCAATACTGAGGTGTCTTCTTGGCACATGTTCCAATCTTCAAGGAGCTCCTCTTGGGATTGATGTGCAAGTACACATGCTCCCCAACCTGAAACTCCTTAAATTCCCTGTGTTGATTTGCATAACTATTCTTCCTGTCATGTGCTTCCTTTAGATTTTTCTTGATAACCTGCATTTTGTATTCCATATCTGCCAACATATTCAGTTCAATCAATAACATGTTCATTGGATCACCCCACTGATGGGAGTATTACAACTTCCCCATAAAGTGCCTGAAACAAACTCATCTTCAAATATTCTTGATACGCATTGTTATAAGCAAATTCAACTAGTGGAAGATACTCTTCCCACTTCTCTTGTTGATGCATGACATACATCATCAACATGTCCTCAAGAATCTTGTTGACCCTATTTTTTTGTCCATTTGCCTACAGATGATCTGAATGGAAACTGGAATCCACCCATGGTATTTTAAGTGGCATCTATCCATGGTATTCATTCACCCATGGTATTTTTCCACCCATGGTATTCATCCACACTTAGAATTTACCCATGATATTGTAAGTGGCATCCACCCATGGTATTGTAAGTAACATCTACCCACCCACGTAATTTACCCGTGGTATTGTAACTAAAAAAGGCTATAAGTAACAAGTCACATTTTGTAAAAGGACATATGGTCCACCACAATGTAGCTTTTATAGTTCTTCTCTATTTTAATAATAATAAAAAAATTGTGGTTTTGTTTCCTGTGCATTCTCCTCTTTTCTTATGACATTTCAATTTTTTATATCTTGGGGGTCCCCCACAAATATCCAGATTAGTGGTATCAGATTCAGGTTACACCTCCATGGGAATGACGGTTTGAAGCATATTTCAGTTCTAAAGTTTTGCAGCAATCTTGAGAAAAAATTCATGTAAGTGTTACAACATCCACAGAGAATTTAAGAATTTGAAAAATATCTCATTTGAAATTATTTTTTGTTAGCTCAAATGGGTTTTTTACAGAATTTGATTTCATTGCTCAGTTTGAGAGATATGAGCAATCAAAGTTACACATGTCTGGAACGTTGCGCGGTCGTACGTACCATGAGTTTTTGGAATCATTTTCTCACTCCACAGATCATCAAAGTTCAAGTGTCTTATATCAATGGAAATATCTCTTCAATACCTCACGTGGGCCTTGGATGGAATTTTATTTCATCACCTGTAGCAGAAGTTATCAGCAAAGTTGCAACAAGAGGTCTATAATGTGAAAAAAACATTTACAACATCTCATTGGATATGATAATCTATCAAACAAGCCACCATGTTGTTACCAAGAAAACTAACAAGCATTATTTATGGGTCATCCACAAACCCAAGGTTATGGGTTAACCGCACAAAACCCTTATCATCGAAGTAAATTTTCTAGGCATCACAGTTGGTCACAAGCATTATAGGGTATCTCTATCCTCAAACCTTCATTTGTCATGGTTATGGGTCATCCACAAACCCACGTTTCATCGAAGTCCATTTTCTAGGACACACATTGTTATTATCACAGTTGGTCATAATCATTACAAGGTATCTCTATCATTAGATCTTCATTCATCATGGTTATGGATTAACCACACAAAACCCTTCTCTTCAGTGGCTCTTCATATTCAACAAAGGCTTCTCATGAGGGAACTTCACACAATGGGGACCATTACTTCTTAAGGGGGGGGAATGATCTGAATGGAAAGTGGCATCCACCCATGGTATTCATCCACCCATGCTATTTTAAGTGGAATCTATCCAGTTTATTCATTCACCCATGGTATTTATCCACCCATGTTATTCATCCACACATGGAACTTACCCATGGTATTGTAAGTGGCATCCACCCATGGTATTTATCCACCCATGGCATTGTAAGTGAAATCTACCCATGGTATTCATTCACCCATGGTATTGTAAGTGACATCTACCCATGGTATTCATTCACCCATGGTATTTACCCACCCATGGACTTTACCAGTGGTATTGTAACTAAAAAAGGCTATAAGTAACAAGTCGCATTTTGTAAAATGACAGATGGTCCACCACAATGTAGCTTTTACAATTATTATTTCTTTTAGTAAAAAGTTTCGTTGTGGTTTTGTTTACTATGTGTTCTCTCCTTTTCTTCTAACATTTCATTTTTTTAGATCTTGGGGGCCTCTCCCCAAGATCCGGATCAACAGATGATAAGTTGTACTAAAAGATAACTATTTCCCCAAACCTACAAACAACTCTTTCCAAAACCTAGAAGTGAACTTGGTATCTCTGTCTGAAACAATATTCTTAGGAATACCATGTAACCTCACTATCTCCCTAATGAAAATCGGAGTTATGTCACTAGGTGAGTTCATAGACTTAACTATGATGAAATGAGCTACCTTGTTCAACCAACCATAACCATAATAGAATCATGTTGCTTCAATGTCCTTGGAAAAATTGTAACGAAGTCCATGGAAATGAGCTTCCATTTCCACTCTGGAATCTAAATCGGCTGCAATAAACCACCTGGATTCTTACACTCGACTTTTACCTGCTGACAATCCAAACATTTCGCGACATACTCAGCCACCTCTTTCTTCAAGTTTATCCAATGGTAGAACTTCTTAATTGTTTTCAATGTCTTATGATATCCTAGGTTACCTGAATATGGTTTGAAATGAAATTCCTTCAAGATAATATTTTTGAGATCACTGTTGTCCATCACATGGATCTTATCCCTAAATCTGACCAAACCATCTATCGTGAGATGATAATCCACATCTTGTTCAACTGAACCCTATTGTTGTAACCTGTGCTTAAGCTGTTGGTACCTGTCATCCTATTGTCCTTCCTGCAAGTCTATCCCATATGAACTCATAGTTGCAATATGATTTACCTTCACTCTTCTACTAAGAGCATCTGCAACCCTGTTCTCTTTACCCTTAATGTACTTGATCTCGAAGTCAAACTCCCTGAGGGTAGCCAACCATCTAGCTTGTCTGGCATTCAGATTAGGTTGTTCAAATAAGTACCTCATCCCACTGTGATCACTCATCAAGATGAACCTTATGCCAAGAAGATAATGTCTTCACATCTTTAATTCATGAATGATAGTTGCCAACTTGAGATTGTGAGTCACATAATTTTTCTCTTACGCATTCAATTTCCTTAACTCATAGCATACCCTCTGTCCTTCCTACATTAGGACTCGAACAAGTCCTCTCTTGCAATAATTTGTACATATCACAAACTCTTTATCTGGATCTATGTTGATTCTCAAATTGTCCTGGTAACTCATGTGGAAAACCTGCAATGTCAGAAAGATTCAAAGGAGAAAAGTGTAAAGAAATCCATAAAGAATCCATTGAAACCAAAATGAGATAGTTAAATAACTAAGGAGCCATCAAGTGAACAAATAAACAAGAAATATTTACTTTAAACCATTTAAGGTGCATACATTTGTGACCCTATCCACCAACGGATCACAAATTTAACCAATAACTCAGTCACCAGAGGAAACAAAATCTTGACAATTTGTTACTCGACAACGATGCCAAAAGAATGTTGATTTTGGATTGTCTTGCTAATTGCCAAAAACCTAAGAAGACATCACTGAGGATTCCAAGAATCCTCCCACTTTAGGTGACAAGGGTTGGCCTCCCTTTTACCACGGGGGGTATTCCCTGGTAGTAATATTAATTAAATAAATGTTCTTTAAAGAAAAATGATTGGGCCAAATTAATGATAATGAGTGTTTTATATATAAAATAAGGTTTTTTTGGGAAAGATGGGTGGTAGGCATATAACACATGAGACTTATTAAATTAATATATCACTAATGACTGAATATGAGGTTTTAAATTAATACATCATAACTCACACACAACATTAGGGTTAGTATTTAAAATAAAAGGAAAAAGAAAGAAATTAAAGTAAATTGGCTTAAATGTATCTAATTGAAATATGAGGTTAAAATAATAAGACATCAAGTATCACTATTAGTTTACCCTGCACAAACAATTAGAAAATTTGAATTAATTATTTCTAATAATAAATATTTGAGAAAATATAAAATCAAATTAATGTGTGAAATATTTGAGAATCTGATCAAACCTAAGTATTCTCAATCATTTACATATGCCAGTGTAGTAAATAATGAAGAAAAATAATAAAAGAAAAAAAAAATGAATAAATTAAAAGGATTGGTTTTTTAATGATATCCAAGTTTGCTTTGAAAATAAACCCTAGATAGCATGTTCATTAGAGTTTATTGAATAATCATGTTATATCAATCACCTGCAGGATGAACTAGTGAATAAAACCTCACGTAAATAAAACACATAAAAAAAGAATGAAGAAATAAATGAATTATGATATTATCAAAATTAAAATCCTCACAGTCACCATGAGCAACACCACCTTAACAAGTGCATTATGGCCGTAAAAAATGATGAGTCTTCATCTCCAATGCACCACCTTCAATTGGTCCCCTATCCAACCCCTCAAATGAGTGTTTGGATCTTCTTTTGTATGGTTGCGAGTTAGTTTCCCATTTCGTTCTCATAACTTCTAAATTACAATTACATTAAAAATAATAAATTTATCTAAATGAGATATGTATTTCATCGTTTAAATGAACTTTCGCTCAGATCTCTCATATAATGAATCTTCTTAATAGTTTTCATGCATTAAAAGAAAATATGTGAATTTGTTCTCAAATGTAAAATAAATGATAAATAAAATTTAAATATAAACTCACCCTTCTCCCTATAAAATCATTTCATGTAGCTTTATAAAATAAATTTGATTTTTACTTTGGTAAAATATAGTGAATTGTTTTCTAACTAAAACGAAGCATTAGGTTAAAAATATATTCAATGTGTAAATTGACTTTTCAGAGTATTCAATGTGAAAATAATTTCAAATTATTAAAGTCTTTAATAAATTTCCCTTAGATGCTTCTTATGTTGCAAAAGAATTTTAACTTGCACAGTCTCCACCCAACCATTAGAGATAAAATTCTAAATTTAAATGAATAAAATCCAAAATATACATGTATAAAGATATCAAAAATTAACACATTTTAAACTGATGCATAAGTGATAGAAAGGGAGTTGTCTTTCGTGCAACTTTTTGGATTTTTTGGTGTCAGAATCCAGCGGAAAAAATTTGAGGTGAAATCTTGATTTGTGTTATTTAAACTGGTTTTTTTACTCTATATGGATTCAGCGCCCTTGAAAAACCCCTAGGGCACTTAGATTGTGCATGGGTTACCCATCAAACTTATGATTTCAATAAATTCCTACCAGATTTTAGAGAAATTAGACCGAAAAAACACACCAAAAAAACTTCCAAAAAATCGCACTAAACACAACTCAGTTAAAAAATGGTCAAATGCAAAACTGACTAGAACTTAACCTCATCTGCATGTCGATAGCTTATACGCGGTGTATATCTTTGAAGATTTGAGTTTCGAAGGACTATCACTGCCCTTCATCATTCCGTGGAGAAATACTTAAAGTGTGTTATGCTCTTAATACAGTGATGTGTGGTGAGGCGGTTGGGTTCGTTGGGTGAAACCCACGAGGTCAGGGTTCAAATCACATTGAGTATATTATCCTGCTATGGTGTGTGATTTAAGGAGTAGAGTGCCCTTATCCATGAGTCTCGGATCTTGCCAAAATCATAAGAAATTAGTATATCTTATTGTACATTGTTGGATGTTCTCTTAGTGTTATAGTGACAGCTACGAGAATTGATCTGAGTCTTCTTTAGATTAAATTTGACAGTTACCAATTCAACACGTTGTTAAATATATATATATATATATATATATATATATATATATATTATGCTCTTAAGTCATGTGAGAGGCATGGTTTATTACACCTTCATTCCGGATGGCTACCATGTTTGCAACCTCGGTTCTTATGTTTATAAAGATTAAGGTTTTTCGAAAGTGTAAAATACACCTTAGGAGCCACGTATACTTCTTCATATGACGTATTATAATAGGGTAAAGGGAGGATAGTGTAGAGGGAAGTTAATTTAATGTTAATTCTCTTTTAAGTGTAACGTGAAGTGAAGTGAGGTTAGGATATTAGGTTTGTTTATATTTTAATTTTATTTTATTTTTAATTATCATTTTAATTATTATGTTTATTTAATTTTGTATTATATTTATTCATGTTATTTAATTATCTTTGTTTTATTAATTTTATTATTTTAATTTATCTATTTGTGTTAATTGAATTTTTTATTTAATTTTATTTACTGTAATTTTGTTTTATTTAATATTGGTTTAATTTTTAATTATTAATTTTTTAATTATTTTAATAATAATTTTGTATTTGGATTATTAAATTAATTAATTTTTTATTTTTTAATTTAAATTTTATAATTATCATGATGATAATTATAATTTATATTAGGGTTTTTAATATTTTAGTGTGGACAGGAATTGCAAGGGAAACACGAAGAACTAGGGTTTGCAGCAGGGCATCAGTGTTGGGCACCATGGAGGGGCGAGAGGGGGGAGTTCCACTCCCTCCTACAGTCATGTAGTCTCGAACCGCTTTAAGAAGCCAATGGAAGCAGAAACCGGGAGTATCGACAGAGAAAAACAGGAAAACAATAGATCACAGGGGCAGACAGAAAATCAGGAGGAAGTCAGAAGAGAGAAGAGAATAGGAGGAGGCAGTCAGAAAGCTGACCACAGGAATCTGACAGGACCATGTAAACCTAGGTCAACCATCACACCCCGAGTGGTGTTAAGTGATCCAGCGCTACAGGCGCATAGGGATCACATGGTGACTTATGCAGTAATCTGCAAATTTATGGGGTTGTGGCCAATGGAGAAGGCTTTATATGCATGGATAAAGAACCATTGGAAACCTAAGGGAGAAATAAATCTGCACCTTGGATCCAAGGGTTTCTTCACAGTAGTGTTCTCAAACTTAGAGGATAAAGACAGAGTGTTCGAAGGAGGACCTTACTTCTATGCTATTGCAGGCCTCTATATGCGGCCATGGGTGATGAATTTTGTCCCGGAACGAGAGACATTCACATTAGTGCCGGTATGGATAAGACTCTACTCCCTACCTTTAGATTATTGGCTACCAGAATCCTTAAAAGCCATAGGCAATAAACTAGGGCATTTTTTAAAAATATCAGATGCCACACTGCGTGGAAAATACACCTCCTTTGCCCGAATATGCATAGAAATGGACCTTTCTGGAGCTCTGCCAGATGAAATCATTCTAGAAGTATATGATGAAGAATGGGTGCAGGCGGTGGACTACGAGCATGTCCCTTTCAGATGTCACAAATGCCATGAACACGGGCACCTCTTCAGAGACTGCCCTTTAAACAAAATGGAGAGCAGTATTAAAACCACCTCAGGCAAAGATACTGAAGGCTTTACCAAAGTGGGAGGCAGAGGGAAAGGAGGGAGAAAGAACTAGAAAAAAATCAATGAGGAAAAGCAGCCAAGTCACAATAGATTCAAGATATTAGAAGAAGAAGATGGGAATAATGGAGCGAACCAGGTACTGGAAGACAGTCCCACAGAGAAGGAAAAGGATGACAACATGGAGGATAGACTTGAAAATAGCCAACAAAAGGAGGATCTACCAAGCACTATGGAACTTGACAGGGACCATGAGATGACCCCAAGCGAAGTGGGGATGGAGGATCATGAGCTGCAGGAAATTCTTGAAAGGGAGAATCTCGATCTAGAAAAGTTTCTGAAGCAAGGAACTGCCAAAGGGGTGGATTCGCTACCTCAAGAGGAGTTTAACAGAGTACAACAACTCTTCCTCTGGAGATCTCAAGCAAAGGGTTCTGGGGTCAAAATAAACCATGATAGTCAGGACAATGGAGGGGTAAAAACGATGGAGGCAACATTGGAACAAGCTCCCAAGAACCCAGGGAGGAAACAAGGAAGAAAAAGACAGAATGAGTTGTTGATAAAGTGTGGAAAACTCATGATCGACTCAGGTAAGATGAAAGACCTTACCAGTTACTCATTTACAAATCTTTCTTAATGAAGCTCACAACATGGAATATTAGGGGTCTAGGAAGTAAAAGGAAGCAAAGAAATCTCAGCAATAGAATGAAAGAAGAAAAACCAGATATGGTGTTTATCCAAGAAACAAAATGTTCAATAGAGAAAATAAGAGAGATACATAGCAAATGGCTTATTAAGTATGAATATCTAGAAGTTAAAGCAGATAACAAAGCAGGAGGAATTCTCACACTTTGGAATCCCCAAAAAATTGGAATCCTAGATGTTGAAGCATCGAGGAACTACCTATCAATGGTTATCCAACCTTTGGGTGATAAGGAAGTTTATTTGATCACAAATGTCTATGGTCCACAAAAACTTGAGGACAAACTCAGGTTTCTAACCTCACTGGAGGAGCTAAGAGAAAGACATCCGGTCATTCCCTGGATTTTGGGAGGGGACTTTAATATGATCAGATCTCTCTCAAAAAAAAAGGTGGGACCAGATCACTAGGCAAAGATTCCATAGCATTTCAGAACTTCATAAAAAACATGAGGCTAGTGGATACAGAGACAAGAAATGGTACCTTCACCTGGAATAATAAGAGGGGAGGGGCTTCTCAAGTTGCCTCTAAACTAGATAGATTCATTATCTATGAGGACCTCATCCTCACAGGCCTTGACTTGTCGGCTTTAATCCTCCCTTTTGGAGGCTTGGATCACTGGCCTATTCAACTGGAAGCTTCCTTTATAGGCACTCCGAGAAACAGACCTTTCAGGTTTGAAAACATTTGGCTTACCCATCCTGACTTCATCAACAATATTGAAAAATGGTGGATAGAAGATATGAACGTTCAGGGAACTAAAATGTTCCTTCTGCATCAAAGATTGAAACACATCAAACTCAGGCTTAAAGATTGGAATAAGAATGAGTTTGGCAATATCTTCAAAGCCAAAAAAGCAGTTGAACGGAAACTACAGGAAATTAACCAGGTCCTCATCATAGATGGCTTCACCGAGGAAAGTAAAATGCAAGTTGACTCTCTTCAACAGGACTGGGAAGGCTTATGTAAGCAAGAGGAGATCTTCTGGAGACAGAAATCGAGGGTACAATGGATAAAATAAGGAGAAAGAAATACAAGGTTTTTTCACAAGTCTACCATGGATCATAGGTCTCATAACAGGATTTCAAAACTCAAAGATACTCAAGGAAAACAGCTCAACACCCACAAAGAAATAGAATCTGCTCTAGTACAACATTTCCAAAGCATAGTAGAGGAGCCTCTCATAGACAGATCACAATTCATTAATGACTTCACAAAGCACATTCCTAAACTTGTGACAAGAGAAGACAATTACAATCTTAACAGGCCAGTGACTGAAGAGGAGGTCAGTGAAGTCATCAAAGAGATGCAAAATGGGAAAGCTCTAGGCCTGGATGGTTTCAATGTCGACTTCTTCAAAGCATGTTGGGAAATAGTCAAGCAAGATATCCTCGATGTGGTGGAGGACTCGAGGAAAAACAAAATTGTCTTGAAGGCGCTCAATGCCTCTTTTATATCTTTGATTCCAAAGTAGGAGAACACTATGACACCAGATAGATTTAGACCCATAGCATTATGCAATGTGGTGTACAAAATTATTTCCAAAATAATTGCAAACAGGCTTAAGCCCCTTCTTCCAACTCTTGTGTTTGAGGAGCAAACTGGATATGTGGAAGGAAGGAAAATTCTAAATAACATCATTCAAGCTCTTCTCTTAAGAGAAATAAGCAAGCAGGTATGATCATTCAACTTGACCTAGCGAAGGCTTATGATAAGCTAAGCTGGGCATACATCAGGGAAGTTCTAATAGCATATGGCTTTGATCATAACTGGATAAGATGGGTAATGGCCCTTGTTACCACCTCTAGTTTCTCAATCCTGCTTAATGGCTCACCTTCCAAAACCTTTAAGCCTTCAAGAGGACTCAGACAAGGAGACCCGCTCTCCCTCTTCCTCTTTATTCTCATGATGGAAGGTTTAGGCAATGCGATCAAATTGGCCAAAGCAGAAGGCAAAATCCAGGGTCTTAAACTCACCCTGAATGGGGATGCTTTGACTCACCAACAATTTGTGGATGATACCATGTTGCAGGGTACACCCACGGTCAAGGAAGCTCTAGCCTTCAAGCATATCTTGAACGACTTTGCTATGGCTACGGGTATAGAGGTAAGCCTCAACAAATCAAAGATTTTCTTTTTTAATACTGACATTGTTATTCAAAGAAACCTCACCAAAATTCTAGGTTTTCAAAGAGATCAGCTACCCTCCAAATATTTGGGAATACCTCTTACAGACAAACCCTAGGCAAGGCAGTTTGGGAGCCAGTTACTAACAAACTCCAGGACAAAATCCGGAAATGGACAAACAGGTCTTTGAATTTAGTAGGACGGCTAGTGCTTACAAAATTTGTCCTACAAACTGTCCCCATCTTCATGTTTTCAACCCTTCCAACTCCTAAAGGAGTTGTGCAACACATCAGAAATATCCAAAGAGATTTTCTTTGGGGCAAAGGGGAAGAGAAAAATAAATGGGCTTTGGTTGCTTGGGAAAAGATCTATAGACCTAAGACACATGGAGGTTTGGGACTTGATGACCCTGAAACCCTAAGCAAAGTTTTGGGGGCTAAACTTTGGTGGAGATGGCTAAAGGAATCAGGTTCCCCTTGGGCCAAGGTATGGAAACAAAAATATGCAAATAATTGGCAAGAAAGGGAGCACATTCGAATGTCTGGGCTTATCAAAGGCTCCCACATTTGGAACAAAGCTTGGGAGAATATAGCCATTGTTCAGAAATACAGTTTCTGGGAGATCAGAGATGGAAACCTAGCTTGGTTTTGGGAGGACAATTGGCAATAGGAACCTAACCTGTTAAGAGAAGAATTTGCCAATCTCAAGAATGATACTGATGACAAAGGTTTACTCAAGGTAAAGGACTTCTAGGATCAGGATAGAAATGAAGGAAAATGGAGAATATGGAAGAACCTGATATATAGTGATGACTCCCCTTTGAAGGCCCAGGCAGAAGCTCTTGCTGTTATCTTGGAACAGAGAAAGATTCTGACATCAACATCTTCAGACCAACTGAGATGGGAAAAAACAATGAAGGCAACTTCAACCTCAAAGAAGCCAAGCGAATGGCCCTAGGACTTGACTTTCCATACCCTGATAAGGTATGGAAGGACCTATGGCAGAACCAAAACTGGATGAAAATCAAATTGTTCATGTGGTTGGTGCAACATAAAAAAATTCTGACTTGGGAGAACCTTCAGAAAAGAGGTGTAGCTGGACCATCCAGATGCCAGCTATGTGGTTTACAAGAAGAAACAATGGAACACCTACTTAACCTCTGCCCATTCACCTCCACCTTGTGGAATTGGGTGGCTTCAATCTTCAGACAAATGGATAGGGACATTGGTAGCATAACCAGCACTTTGAGGAATTGGAGGAGAAACTTCTCTGAAAATGAAATAATCAACAAAGCTTGGGCTATGGTCCCAGGCTTTCTAATCTAGGATGTCTGGAAAGAACGCAACAATAGGATCTTCAAGAACAGAATTGGTTCATCCCAAAGCATCATGGCTCAGATCATAAGACAGCTCAAAGAGACAGTAGGAACCCTTCTAAAGAAATCCCCTGAGAACCTACCTCAAGCCCAGGATGCGCAGATTCTTCTTCATTTGGGACTACAGGGGCTTTTCCCCCAGGGCATAAACAAGACTGTAAGTCATATAACAACTGATAAGGACTTCTGGCAACCTCCCCCTCATGGTTTTATGAAATGCAATATAGATGGAGCCTCTAAAGGAAACCCTGGTATGGCTGGTTATGGCAGAGTAATAAGAGATGAAAAGGGTTTCATAAAAGCCATCTTCCATAGTCATTTGGGGAAGGCCACTAATAATATGGCAGAGCTCATGGCCCTTGAGCAATGTCTAGAAATCTTGATGGAGTCAAATTTACATAATACCATCATTGAAGCTGATTCTGAATTGATAATCAATTCGGTCAGGAAAATATGCAATGGCTCAGCACCAGAAAAAGTGTCGAAACACTAGCAGTTACTGCAGGTCTATCAACGAATTCAATCCCACCTGCGAACCATGAGAACCCTTAGTTTTGTTCATGTGTGCAGAACAGCCAACAGGTTAGCAGACATTTTGGCAAACGAAGGAGTACTCTGTTCCAAAAGCAATAAAAGATATGACTGGATGGTGACTCCCCAAGGACAATTGCAGGAAGACTGTCACAGACAGGCAACCTTAGACAGGGAGTACTTTCAGAGCATGAGAAATAACCAGAGTGAAGACTGATGGAGACAAAAGAGTTTTGGTCAACACGGGGAAGTAGCATATGGTGAAAGTGCGAGCAGGTTGACAGGCACCAGACTAAAGTTTGCCTTTGGTTTTCGGGCAGGAAACTGCTTCCTGAACTCTCTATTCCTATGGTTTTTCGGGTAGGTAACTTCATATAGGTTAAGTCTTGATTGGACCCAAAATACTTTGAATGTGGCCTATTAACTCTTTGGGCCCATTTGCTTTGTTAAGTTGTGGGCAAGTTGACGAGATCATAGTCATCCTATGTATTTCGGGCAGTTAATTGCAAGACCGTTAATTTTCCAAACGGACCCGAAATTCATTTAGGCGGTGACTTTTTCAGGCTTCGGGTCCGTAAAGGCAGTTATCTTACGAGCTAGTTTCTCTGACCTTTTTGGATCTCTTGCATCCGGTGGATTTCGGGCAGTTAAACTACTCGTTGGATATCTCTCCATTCGGACCTGAAATACTTTAGAGAGATGGCACAATTTCTTTTCAGGTCCATTTGAACGGATAAAGGGTGTGCATGGTGGCAACCCGATATCACCTCTTGACCATTGGATCTTTGGCAGATGATCACACGGTCTTCGGGCTTTCAAGTTCTTCGAAGGTTTTGAGTGGTTATTTGACATTGTTTTGTGGGCCTTCGGCATGGTGGGCCCCGTCAACAAAGGCTTTGTGGTGGCTCAGCGGTGAGGATAGAAGATTTCTTTTTCACCGGCTGTCTCAGTTGACGCCTTTAGGGTGGTTTGTGACCCTTAGTCTCTCAGCACGCTTGGATAAGCAGTTGTGTGGGCTACTGCTCCTTTGCGGCTAGAGCTACTTTTTGTAAAATATGTACTTTTTTACAATTTAATAGAAGGTCCTACTCTCACTTGATCAAAAAAAAAAACTATAATTTATATTAGTTCTAAGGGTTATCTCAATCGGTCAAATCAGTGCCTTGCCGAGCGGGAGATCACAGGGTCAATTCTCCCCGAAGCCCTTGGGTTTAGGCCTAGTTCTTGGATGCGGGGCTTGATTCCCTTCGAGGTTGATTAGCCCAGATATTTCTGTGGACGTAGCTGCCACCCAATGACCAGGGTGTCCGTGAACCACACCAAAAATAAAATAAAAATTATAATTTATATTTATAAATTTTTTCACTAATATTAATTTAAGAATAAAATTTAAAATATTTTATTTAATGAATAATGATCTTTTTCAAGTTATAATGATCATTATAATGATAAGCTTAATGCAAAGTAAAGATGAAGATTCAAGCAAGCGATTTTGTGCTATAGATATATGAAGGAATGATATATGAGGAGGGAAGCACAAGGTGAAACCTGTTATAGACATTTTTGGGCACTGCAACCCCAATCATAAATGTCCATAAACCAAGGGCTCCTAAGTCCCTAAAAGTGTTGTTCCAACCCCTAAAAGAACAAGGTCAACTGATTACATCTTCTCCCAGAAGTTCTCCATGAAAAACTACTCGGAACTAGTCAAAACTGGACCATCTCACCTGCTCCATGGTTAAAGTGCGTTGCATCCCACCTAAATGCACATGGGAGGTGCGATGCATACTGAAAAGCCCTTCTATGGGGTGCGATGGGCGAGAGTGGACAAATGGCAGGGTCAATCTGTGAGGTGGAGGATCATGGAATCTTCCAGAATCTTCTCCTGTGACACTTACCTCTCTGCATTCGCCTAGGGATGAGTAAGAGATCATCAATCTCCAAGTGGAATCAAGAACTATCAGAGAGAGGATACTAATCAAATCTCAAAAGTGACTCACCCCCCTTGCAAACATCTATATATGGATCCCTAATCCCAGAGATCCAGAGGCTAGAATTTTGTATCTTGTAAGGAAGTGTTGCTGGTTTCTTGGTGTAACATCATAGTGTTGGGTGATCTAAGCTTTTCATGAGGTGAAGAAGGGCTTTCTTGTTGAGAGGATGACGCTGGGTTAGAACAATTGGTTGTAATCCTCTTTGCTATTCTTGATTATTAATAAAGCTATTCAAGTTTTCCTCCACATTCTTGTATGATTGATGATATATGCATTTGTGTGGTAAATATATATCTGGTCCTATATTGTTTATGATTGTAGATCTCTGTTCTTGGATAGTGTTATGTTGCTTTGATTCCACAGGTGCTCTTTGAAGCTGAGTAGACAAGGAAGCGAGTGGCAAAGACCTATCAGAAGGGAGAGGAATCAAGCAAGGAACCAAGCACAAGATAGAGGTTGGTCTCCTTTTTTCCCCTCTTATCTACTTCTCATAAAGGAAAACGAAAGTGGCTTTAGTTTGTTTGTTTCTAAGGTAGCTACCAGCCTTAGTGGGACTAGCAGCTCTGCATAGACACTAGATTTCCCGATAACAAAATGGCGACTCCACTGGAGAGCGAATAGATTGTTTCTTTGTCTATATTTTTTTGCTTTATAAACTTACAGACGAAGCCTAAAGTCAAGCCAGCTAGCCTTCGAACTGCATTTTCTATGCAAGTGCAAAGTAGATCAATGCTACTTTAGTCTATCTCTAGGTTTTTTTTATAAACTGAACAATCGATTTACAAGCTCTCTAATTGCCCTTATGGTGGCTCTAGTAACCTCCTTAGATCTACCCCTATGATTTATTTACTGATTACCACTTGCTCGGCCAAAATCCCTGAACTGTGCTGCAAACTATGATCAAGAACTAGATCAAAAGTCTCGCACTGTACCATCGCACCCTCTCTTCAAGGATATCAGTATGCATCACACTTCCTGTGTGCTGTAGGTGGGATGCATACTAGAATCCCTGTGTAACAGGTGCGCTGATCAGAAAGGGCTAATTTTGCCTTCAGACTTTGGTTTTTTCACTCTTTTTAGCTCTATTCAGGAGTTTTGTTGTCTGTAATCAGTATACCTCTGTTGGAAACCCCCTTCCTTGCCATTATTTCACCTCCATTGTGCAAAGAACTATAAATGTTTTTATGTATTGTGAGCCATTTTCAGTTCTCTTTTACAAAGAAGTAGCGTAATTGAACTGTCGTTTATTGATTTGGAAGCATCACAAGTGTCGTTTTCAGTCATAGAAGAGAATCCGATTGTTCTTGATAGTCGATTACACTGTTACTCTTGTATTTGATTTGAATTAATAGTTTTTCAAGTGTCGAAAGCAAGTTTTCAATTCCAATTAACAAAGTGTCGTCATTGTCTTCATTTTGTCTTGAAAAGAAACGTGTTAGTAATGTCGCTTTGAAAAATAATTCAGATTTGCGCTTAGCTTTCTTTCTATCATTCACACATTAAGAAGGCTGAAAACAAATACATGCATGTGCATTTGCATTTAGACTGTCTGTTGGTTTGATTTAGGACAGTGCATATAGTGTGTGCTCTCTGCTCTATGTTGAAAGAATATCATCTCTCTTTCTTTAGTAGCTAGGATTTTCATTGCAAAAAGAAGATTAAACGATTGTTTATCATCTTAGATTGCATTTAAGGAATTGTATATCTACATCACGTGGTGAAGCTGAAAGGAAAATTTCTTAAGCAAGATCAACTGTAAAATAAATTTAATGAATCTAAAAATGCTTTGGAACCTAACGCACAACATTTAGAAGTCTAGGCTAGAGACGTATTCCAACGTCGTAAAGCCTGGTAACTGTTGTTTTCATTGTTGGTTGGGTGATTCCTCCACTTTGAGATGATAAGTGCCAGTACGGACTCATGCTCCCATGTACCGTCGAGTATATATTGGGAGACCACAATAGGCTTTATCCTTTATCCATAGGAAGCCGTGTCTGCCGCCCTATCAATCACAATGCACTGAACATAGCATTCGGGAAGATTGACTGTCATACCATAAAAAGTATTCTGCAGTTTTGCAATTGGTTTGGTAATCCCTCTGTCTAGATTTCCATAGTAATCTCTTTCGTTCCTTTTCAGACTCCTTAAAGGAAAAGGTCCATCTGAGCACTTGTCACTTCAATCTCATTAAAAATCGAAGGCGACTAGAGTCATCTTTTGTTTTTTTCGACTCTTAAAAATTGAAAAAACAGGTTGTGTCAAAGCGTCTAAAATTTATTTTAATCGGAATAAACATCACCTTTCCTATGTTGGTCTTAGGTTGAGAAAGAGTCCACCAACCAAGGATTTTCCCTTGGAGGAAATACTATTCCTTTCTCCTCTTGGGGAGATGTTGGTGCACCCCATATGGCCACATTGTCGCTTCTAGGATTGACAATCGGCTTGCCCGTATGGCTCTTCTCGACCTCTGTCGTTCAGAACACCGTGATTCCTGAACAATCAAGTCAGCAACTAAATGATACCAGGGTTACTCCCCAACCTTCTACTTCGTCCAATTCTCCCTATCCTCCTTCCTCTTCGCTTGATGAAGCTGGTAAAGCCAAAAATCAAGTAACTGAGAAGAAGAAGGAGAAAAAGAAGAAAGAGAAGAAGAAGAAGGAACCAAAGGCGAAAAGGGGCAACTAGGCGTCATCTAGTGAAAATCCGCACACTGCACCGTCCAGGCCTAAATTGCCATGTGTCATTTGCAAAGGAGACCACTATCATCGAGATTGTCCTTGCATCCCTCAAATCCTAAGGGACTGGTATCCTCACTTGCACAATCTGGTGTCATCAACCTCTGACGATCATGCTGAGGATACACCATCAACTAGTGAAAGTGAAGTCCCTGGACAAAAAGGAAAATGTAAATTTCCTTGTAAACTGTGTGAAGGCGATCACGCCATCCACCGTTGTCCCTTCTTATACAAGGCTAAAAGAGTTTTGGACGACCGTCCGGTTTCACCGTTATGGCTTCCTCCTGGATATAAGAAACTCTTGCCGAGTCCGTCACTAGTTGAAAATCCGGCTGACACACCATTGTGGTCGACTGAAGCATCTATCATTAAAGATGAACCCTCTGAATCCACACCAGATGAAATTCAAAAGGTCGAGGTGGCAGTTGACCCAGTCTTTCCTTCAGAAGGTCCATCTTCAGATGATACAGTCACCGGAGAGAACAAGAATGACACCGTTCAAATTCTCTTCGTAAGCACAAACTCCGATCAACATGGGGGCAGTCTACCCGTTCCTTTACCACAGGAAGGAAGTTCATCAAAGTCATATCCGGCCATCTATTTGGTCCCACCTCCAAGCAACCTAGTTGTTTCCTTCGATTGGAATCTACTAGGCAGACCCTGTTTACCGGCTAGTGTACCATTTCGAATCATTGCTAAAATATATAGAATGGTCATGGCCTGTACCATCATAGATGAAGGGGCTTCTGTGAGTATCCTTTCCTCAACTTCTTGGAAAGTGCTTGGTTCGCCATCGCTTTTGCCTGAAAATGAGAAATCTAATAGGATTTGACAAAGGAACCAGTCGACCGTTAGGGATCCTTCCCAATGTACCAATAACATTGAGAAGGAAAACCGTTCACATGAACGTAATGGTATTCCAAGGACCCCTGCATTATAATCTACTCCTTGGACGTTGTTGGCATTATGATTCTGGTATGGCTCTATGTTACAGGTGTTGTACTTGATGGCAACTCACTATAGTGGAAATGTTTTGTTCAGGCTCTCAAAATGTTGGAAATTAAGAGGTCCGCAGGTGAATGGTTCAAAAGGTGCGGACCCGCAGGCACGTCATCCATGAAGTGCGGTCATACTCGCAGGGTACCCGTTTAGAAAGTGCGGTCCCCCAGTTCACTTATTTCAAGGCAGAGAAGTGCGCTCACGTGGGGTTTCTTATGTTTGGCCCGTGGTATTTAGCCCATCGTTCATGATCCTATGGTTTTGGCCCATGGTATAGGATCTATTTTAGCCCCGGTTTGGATCCCTTGTATTGATTATTGATGGTTTTATCCCATGGTGTGAATAAGGACTTGACTATAAATAGGGAAGGAGATATCTTGGCTGAAATAACTTTTGAAGTTGAATATCTTAAGATCTAAATTTTGGGTTATCAGTTTTAAAAGCTAGATCTAAATCAAGGTAAAAATTTAAAGGCGAATCTATTGCTAAGTCGTGATCTCTCGAGCGCATGATCAGATCTGTGGATCTGACTGTTTGTGGTACCTTGGAGGACTGTTAATTTGGCCCTAATCAGAGGTTCGCAGGCGATCTGAAGGCGCAGTGCGGGGGTATGCAGTACAGACGAAGGCACAGTGCGGGTATACGCAGCGAAGCTGAAGGCGCAGTGCGGGGTACGCAGTACAGAGGAAGGCACAGTGTGGGTATACACAGCTCAGCTGAAGGCGCAGTGCGGGGTACGCAGTACAGAAGAAGGCGCAGTGCGGGGTACGCAGTACAGAAGAAGGCGCAGTGCGGGCATACGCAGCGCAGCTGAAGGTGAAGTGCGGGTATCCGCAGGTGTATATTGGTGAAGTTGCAGACCTGTTTTTGAAATATTGGTTGGCTGCCTGTTTGTTGCTGTGTTCTGGGCTTAGGTTACTGGTGTTGTTTTTCTGTTTACAGCATTCTGAGAAGTTTGGGTGGCTCACTGGATTGGTTGATTCACATGTACTTGATGTTTATTTGATGTTCTTGGATCCAGTCTGAAAATTAATGAAAAGTGGTCCTTGAAAGAAAAGAAGTAGGGGGTTGTAGCTCCCTTCCAGGAGAGACTGGAAAACGAGAGAGAGAGTTGTAGCTCTCTGCAGGTTGTAGCCTGCGTACTGGTAAAGGACTGCACCAGTACAAAATCATTGTAAAAGGAGTTTCTAATTAAAAGAAGATAGAGACATATTGCAGCAGGTGGTTTTCACCCACATTGGGTTTCCACCTTATATCTGGTGTTCTTTTGTGTGACTATTTTCTTTTCTTGTTCCTGCTCATTATTTTATGATACTGACATACAAAGTAATGATCAATATTTGAAGAATTATTCAAAGTATAAATAAGGAAGATATATTGAAAAGAATTAGATAATACTGATTCACCCCCCCTCTCAGTATTATTTCCAACAGACGCGACTATATTTATTGCATGGGAGCCATTGTCTCCTCACTCTTTAGAGTAATGTGTTTTCCGCATGAAGGAAGAGTGGTCAAGCTCGTAGACCAGCTTTCATTCCCCGGTTCACACATAGCAAATAGTCAAATACCATCCCTAAATGGTCTTTTCACGCAAGGAATGTCTCATCAATCCCTAGTCCATCCACCTGATGAGCGCGAGTGATTCGGAGGACATGACTGAAACCCAGGGGGCATGCACCCTGGTCTGTTTCGACAGGAAAACCTTGGGTATAGGGTAGGTTTCCGCGAAGGATATATGACTGGTTTATGAGATTAGACTAGAATAATATTCCTTCGTCAAAGTTATGTGAGTGGAGGCAGTTGCGCCACTCACCTTTGTTTATTTCGGTAGACATCGCCGAGGAAGTGTTTTGTCCGCAGTATGGATAGAACAATCTTTGGTAACTTGGAAATTTTTCGCTGTATCCAGGGGCATGCAAGCAAAGAGCGACCATTTATTTTTTAAATTTGTAGGTCCTCTAACCCTTTAAACTCGTAGGATTGGTCGTTTCCTAACTTGCATAAAGAAAGGATGCAGGGCAAAGCTTTGAAAAAATGCCATTTTAAATGAAACATCCTTATTATACGACTGGATCAAGTAGTTTTAATGCAGAATTCAAGCTCGTTAAAAAATAAACATAAGCAATGAGCAAACGTTCCCCCAGAGTTTAAGCTCATTAAAAAATGAACCAATTTCCGGTAAATAGCCATTGTGAATGCATTATCATCAGCCTTTTAAGCCTTGGTCGTGTTCTCATCATCACCTCCACTCTGTATTGGCCGATCATTCACCTCCATTTGATTGTTTACCCTTTTGAGGAACAGCTGCGAAGAGTGATCCTGTTAGCCATCCTTGTGACACTGTCATGATTGGAAAATTCCAAACCTTACCTGGAATTAGTTTCTACCTAAATTTATCACTCGTTCCTTGAAAAATGAGTCTCCTTTAAGCTCTTTTCATCTAACTCGTAAAATAAGAAAAGATTGATGAGCAATTGGCCTCTCCAGCTCGTTAAAGTGACCGGAATTGCCATCCCTCCTTTAGATTTTAATCTTTTTGGACCTGAGGGATTATTACACAAAAATATCGAGCGCTTGTTTTGTTCGGCTCGTTAAAATTACCGAAAATCTATCCCTTTTGTATTATTTTATACTTTTTCGGACTTAAGGGATTATATGACGAAAAAGGATTAGTGGAGTTTTCTTTACGTCCCTTTTCAGACTCTCTAAAATTGAAAAGGACCGAGTTATCTTTGTCGTTAAACTCGTTAAAACCGAATAGCGACAAATTTGTCCATACCGACAAGAACGAGTTTCATTGTCGCTAGGCTCGTTAAAACATAGCGATGGGTTTGCCCGAAGGGAAAATTATAGAAAAAGCATATGTTATCCTCCTCAAGCTTGACAAAAATAAAGAGGTACTGGTCAGCAATGACTAGGGAAAAATTGGGAAGAAAACTTGAAGAAACTTTATTGGTATCAAGTCTCTCTTGAACATGACACTTTCACTCCGCATCCGAGTCGGGCTGGGTTGTTCCGTTCACTGGTCATATCACCATTGGTCTGTCACACCATCCATATTTGGGGTTAATGCTACCAATCCATGATGTCAGTGTCGCCAATATGTTCAAGAGAAGTCGCTCAGAGAATTCACCTGTGTCACATCCACTGCAATACATTTACGCTCCATTCTTTCATGATTGCCACCCTGAACCTTATATCATCAAGATCGTTTTCACCTCCATTAAAATCATTTGCTTCGTTCCGTGTCTTTAACGTGGGATTCACTAAGGCCCTCCTATGACGGAGCGCTTCTTGTCGACATCAGCTCATTATCCAGGAAGTCGATCTAGGAACAACCCTTTCGGTACTTTGAAGCTTGCATGCCTCAATGGCAAGTTTCTCACTTCCGGCGACAGGTTTACATCAATGGCCTTCGACCGAAAGATTTTGTGTGGTGTTCGACGTCAAGTCCCTTATTCACACCACGTGAATTGTATTGTAGTACCTTGAGGGTCATCATCATTATCAGTGATTCCTCTCGCGCCTGTTAACAGCTTACATCATTGGCTGGTAATCAGGCGATGTATTTCCATGTTCGACTCCAGAACATCTCTCACATGGATCGACTTGTACTTTGAGTGAAGATCGAACGAGATTGAAGACCCCAGATCTAGTTTCATCCATCTGGGCTGTGATATATATTTAGGAAAATAAAGACATCAAATGTACATCATTGCTGCACAGATAATCATCCAATCCAAGGGATGATGGCTCTACCAGAATCATCAGTCTGCACTCAGACGATTGTCTGTCTTATGTACATGAAAATGAATTTATAAAGCTGAGCATGGGAATGCCCACCTCAGCTAGATTATGAAAATATTATGAAGGTAATGTATTGTATTGTATCTTATTACAGGTCGCCTTCCAGCTTGAAAAAACTTCGGATCCTCATGATAAAGCATTTCACCCGACATCAAAAGATTAACGACCTCATGCTTTAGGGGGCAACTGTTATAGAAATTTTTGGGCATTGCAACCCCAATCATAAATTTCCATAAACCAAGGGCTCCTAAGTCCCTAAAATTGTTGTTCCAGCCCCTAAAAGAACAAGGTCAACTGATTACAGCATCTCCTAGAACTTCTCCATGAAAAACTACTCAGAACTGGTCAAAACTGGACCATCTCACCTGCTCCATGATCAAAGTGTGTTTCATCCCACCTAAATGCACACAGGAGGTGCGATGCATACTGAGAAGCCCTTCTATGGGGTGCGATGGGTGAGAGTGGACAAATGGAAGGGTCAATCTGTGAGGTGGAGGATCATGGAATCTTCCAGAAACTTCTCCTGTGACACTTGCCTCTCTGCATTCACCCAAGGATGAGTAAGAGATCATCAATCTCCAAGTGGAATCAAGAACTATCAGAGAGAGGACACTAATCAAATCTCAAAAGCTGACTCACCCCCCTTGCAAACATTTATATATGGATCCCTCATCCCAGAGTTCCAGAGGCTAGAATTTTGTATCTTGTAAGGAAGTGCTGCTAGTTTCTTGGTGTAACATCATAGTGTTGGGTGATCTAAGCTTTTCTTGAGGTGAAGAAGGGCTTTCTTGTTGAGAGGATGACGTTGGGTCAGAGCAATTGGTTGTAATCCTCTTTTCTATTCTTGATTATTAATAAATCTATTCAAGTTTTCCTCCACATTCTTGTATGATTGATGATATATGCATTTGTGTGGTCAATATATATCTGGTCCTATATTGTCTATGATTGTAGATCTCTGTTCTTGGATAGTGTTATGCTGCTTTGATTCCACAGGTGCTCTTTGAAGCTGAGTAGACAAGGAAGCGAGTGGCAAAGACCTATTAGAAGGGAGAGGAATCAAGCAAGGAACCAAGCGCAAGACAAAGGTTGGTCTCCTTTTTTCCCCTCTTATCTACTTCTCATAAAGGAAAATGAAAGTGGCTTTAGTTTGTTTGTTTCTAAGGTAGCTACCATCCTTAGTGGGACTAGCAGCTCTGCATAGACACTAGATTTCCCGATAACAAAACCGACATAAAGAACCAAGCTCTAATTGGGGCCAGATTTGGCACTAACATTCTCCAATTTCTCGAACTGTTAGACCCCTATAATACTAGTGTATTCCCCTTATTGTTATTGTTAGTGTAGCCCCCTATTGTTATTGTTGTGTCCATGTATCTCCCATGTTGTTATTTTTGTGCCCCATAGAAACTCTCTATTCTTATTGTTGTGCCCTTACATTATTATTTTTATATAGGCTCTGAACGTATTATGACCCCTCAGACTCCTATATATACCAATGAGGTCTTATCATGTGTATCATCCAAGAATTGTTCATTTATGTGATGTAAAGGAGATTTTCCCCTCGAAGTGGATATTTCTCAAGTCGTTGATCTATCTTTTCTTCTATTTTGTGAATTGGTTGCATAACATTTGGAATCGAGCTTTGGATTCTATGGTTTCCTTGTTGCAAATAGGCCATATTGGAATTTTCACTATAACTTTTTTCTACGAAGTTTCAGAAGTTTAAATTGCGACCATGTGGAGAAGAAATCATGATGAACTTCCTGTAGAAAGTAGAAATCTTAGTTCACTACATTTTCTAAGATATGGTCTGAAGAAGTTAGGGTTTTTCCATGCTCCAGACGTTAGCATTGGGAGGAGGTCTCAATGGATTTTATCACAGGTTTACCCAAGTCTAAAGGAAAGAGTGTCATCAAGGTGATAGTTGATAGACTTACCAAGTATACACACTTTTGTGCATTATCTCATCCTTTTAAAGTTAGCACAGTTGCTACTGCATTTATGGAAACAATTCAAAAGCTACATGGAAACCCAAAGACTATTGTAAGTGATAGAGATCCCATTTTCACAGAAAATTTATGGATGGAACTATTTTCTTGTCTTGGTACACAATTAACTTATATCTCATCTTAGCATCCTCAATCTGACGAGTAAACTAAGATAGTGAAAAGATGTTTGGAAGCATATCTGCGTTGCTTTGTATCTATTAAATAAACAAACACAATGGTTCAAGTGGCTACCACTAGTTGAATGGTGGTATAACCCTTCCTTCCATACTGTAGCAAAAATAACCCCATTTATGGCACTTTATGGATATCATCCACCATTCATCACATCATCTTTAAGAAAAAATTCTAAGGTTCAAGCAGTGGAAGATCACATCGAGCATGAACAATAATTTCTTCAACTCTTAAAGGATAACCTCACTCTTGCGCAGAATCAAATGAAACCACAGGAAGATCACCATCACAGTAAAAGAAGTTTTGATGTAGGCGACTGAGTATTTTACTGCTACAACCATACAAACAAACGTCCCTCAAGGAATCTAAGAAGGATAACAAATTATCACCCAAGTACTATGGTCCTTACAAGGTGTTGCAAAATATTGGTACTATGGTATACAAATTGGAGTTGTTGGCATCTTCCCAAGTGCACCTATTTTCCATGTTGCATGCTTAAAGAAGGTTATCAGTGACAAGCTCTCAGTTCAAATAGTGTAGCCAAAACTTAAAAAGAAGGAAAAATCATATTTGATCCTGAAGCAGTCATGGAACAAGAACCTGGCAGCTATGGAATTAATTAATTTCAGAGTATCTCATTAAGAGGTAGAACATACCCGTTCAAGATTACATATGGGAGGATGAGAATTTTATACAGAAGCATCAGTAACTACTCAAGCATTGAGGACAACACTTTTTTGAAGGAGAGGGGAATGTTAGGTCCCTATAATACTAGTGTATCCCCATTATTGTTATTTTTAGTGTAGTCCCCTATTGTTATTGTTGTGTCCATGTATCCCCCATGTTGTTATTGTTGTGCCCCATAAAAGCCCACTATTGTTATTGTTGTGCCCTTACATTATTATTGTTATGTAGGTTCTGATTATATTGTGACCCCTTAGACTCCTATATATACCAAGGAGGTCTTATCATTTGTATCATCCAAGAATTGTTCATTTATGTGATGTAAAAGAGGTTTCCCCCTCGAAGAGGCTATTTCTCAAGTCGTTGATCTATATTTTCTTCTATTTTGTGAGATGGTTGCATAACAAGAACTGGAGAATTTGCAAGAAATCACTTCAACTACTCAAAACTAGCTGCACATTCCTCTTTCCATTCAAATTTATTTCCTTTTCGCTGCAAAGATGTAATAGGATAGGAAATTTGTGAGAAGTTCCTGATGAAACTCCTATAATAACTTGCTAATCCCATAAATGATCTGACCTCATCCACATTCCTAGGAGTTTCCCACTCCATGATAGCTCTGATCTTTTTCAAGTCCACTATTATACCTTCCTTGGAAACAACATGACCCAAGTAATGAACTCTTTTCTGAATGAAACTGCACTTACTAAGTTTGGCATACAACTGATGCTCTCATAGATATCTCAACAATGTGTCTAAGTGTTCTGCATGCTCTTCCTCATTCCTAAAATATTATCACAAACTTGTCTATATAAGGACATAACACATTATTCGCCAAACACATGAAAGTAGTTGGAGCATTAGTCAAACCAAAAGGAACTACTACAAACTCGTAATGTCCATCCCTAGTTTGGAAAGCAGTCTTGTAGATGTCCTATTCTTTGATGCATACCTAACAATATTTTGATCTCAAATCAATATTCGAGAACAATTTTGCTCCCTTCAGCTGATCAAACAAGTCATTAATCTAAGACAATGGGTACTTATTTTTTATCATCGCCTTGTTCAGCTACATAATGCATTACCTGAGAGTACCATCCTTCTTCTTCATAAACAATACAGGTGCACCCCAAGGTGACACACTTAGCCTAATGTATCCCTTATCAAGCATTTCCTTAAGCTAAAACTTCAATTCCACTAACTTTGGAGTGCTCATCATGTAAGGTGTATTCGACGTTGTTGTTGCTCCCGACATCAACTCAATAGAAAATTCCACTTCCCTATGAGGCGGTAACTCTAATATCTCTACTGGAAACATATATTGAATCTACTGCAAAACTGGATACCTCTTCAAGGCTTCAGCATCCTCAACATCCTTCCCTTTGTTAGTAGAAATATGAACCAGAAACAATACACATCCTTTCTTTCTACTGTGCTTTGTTTGAATAGCTATAACCATTCTCACTGATACAGGTTTCTTCTTACCCAACAATATTCTCCTCTCCATCATCATTCAAGTACTTAATAGCCTTTTCATAACAATTTAACTTAGCCTTGTAAATGAAGAACCAATACATACCTAACAACATATTGTATGATCCCAACAGAAGAACATTTGGATGAGATGATGTAGATATATCGTTCAGCTCAAATGCACAAGATCTCACCCATTGATGAAATATGTTCTTAGTACATGTAGCCAACTACACCAACCAAGACTCAGCATACACTTCTTTCTTCAAGCAACACTTATCAACTAGGTTAGGACTGATATAACTATAGTTGGATCCAGGGTCAATCAAAATAGAAACAACCTTATCACAAAGCTTACCTTCCATCTCGATAATAGATGTTTGATGATCAGCCTGCCTATTATCCAATGCTTTATAAATATGAGGAATACTCTATCCAACATCCCTAATTGTCTATGCCTTTTGAGTACTGTAAATCTGTAGTCTGCCACCCTTATGTTGTGGAAAATATCTCCTGTGATGATCCCTGCGACAAGTCCAAAACTGCAAAGGCTTCCTACCATTAGAGGAAATTTTGGCCTAAAAGTGCCCATGAAATTTTCATGTAATTTCCATGTCAAAATATGTAAACCAATCAAAATCCTTTAAATTTAAAAAGAGGTACATGTAAATATTTTGGAGCGAAAAGCAGAAAAACTAAATTTTTTTTTAATTATATTTTTTGCTTATCACCTTATAGGTTTAATCAAATTTAAAGTATAGACATTGGTCAGATGCATAATCAAATTTCACATCCAATGAGTACCCATTATGAAAACTTTTGAGAATACCCACATTGATAATAAAAAATGAAGATACATTAAAAAAACGTGTTAAACACATTTTGTTAATGTATCTTCAATTTTTATCAATGTGGGTCTTCTCAAAAGTATGCATAATGGGTACTCATTAGATGTGGAATTTAATTTTGCATCCAACGGGTGTCTACACATGAAATTTGAGTAAACCTATAAGGATATAAGCCAAAAATACAATTAAAAAAAAAAAGTAGTTTTATTCTTTTCCCTCCAAAATTCACAACTCTTATTTTATTATTTTAACTATTATTTTATTATTTTTCCTTAGGATGCCACTTTTAGGCTGAAATTTCCTCTAATGCCTCACCCTTGTTCTTCTCCTTAGACTGAAATCCCTGTCCTCTATCAACTGCATTGAATTTTTTGTATGGTGTTGCATTCTCCTTGTCATCTGGATCCTGAGGTTTTCGTCCCTTCGTAGCCCACTTTCCTTTATTCTTCTCATTACATTTCCAATCTTTCTTAGACTCAGTCTTGCACTTCAATTGCTCATAACAGTGATTCAAATTTCTAATGGCTTCCTCCAACATTCTAGGCTCATCAAACTCAATCTTGTCTTTGAATGATATCGAAAACCCACTAATGAATATTTGAATATTTGCTTTCTCTTCCTTAAGGTAAGTCACATTTATCAACAACTCCAAGAATATGCTTGTATACTCCTCATAATTCATAAATCCCACCTTCAACTCATAGAATGTCTTTGCCCTGTCATCATAGTATCTTTTAGATATATACTTCTTCCTAACAATTCTCTTGAAATCACTCCAAGCCAACTCCTCTTCTTGAATGCCTCTGACATTCTTCACATATTTCCACCCAATGTCTATTTTTCCTTTAAGACTAAAAGTAGCTTGCTGGGTGCGGCCCAACTTGGTCCAATTTTGGTCAAAGCCTCTGCATTTTTAGGAGAAAAGTGTGCGGTACTATGAAGCTATATTTACCGCACAGTGTTCTATGGGCTTTGGGGTGGGTTGAAGCCCCTCATTTTGTAACAGGTATCGAGGTTTTATGTGATTTTCTTGTTGATCCCATGGTATGTGGACCATGGTTTTGTAGCAATGTAGTGTATATAAAGAGATGTAATTCTTTGTCAAAGAGGATGAGAGAGACGATGAACACAAGTGATTGTATCTTCTATTTTTAGTCTGTGTTTTGGGCCTTAAGGAAAGGCTCTGCAACTAAGTGCTAGAAGACCTTGGAAGGATCTGCAGCTTAGTGCGTAGACCACCTGCAGTTGTGTGTGCAGGTCGAGAAGCTAAATGTATTGAAGAGATTCATCTTAATAAAGAAGAAGAATTTTTGGGCAATATTCTGTATTCATATGTATTGTTATGTTTTCTTTCTATCTGTTATGTGAAGTAATGATTGCAAGTAAATGTTATGATAGCGCAGTTTGTATTGTTCTATGATATGTTTATGTTAGAATGAATGTGACGAAGTAAGTAGTTAAGTTATGCATCACAGAAGTAATATGTATGCTAGAAGACTAAGTAAAATACATAAAAGTGAAGTAAAATCCACCTCGTGCAGTCCCTCAAGGTTGAAAAAACCAGAGACACCTCATGCAGTCCCTCAATCCACCTCGCGCAGTCCCTCAAGGCTATCAACATAACTATCCTAGTTTTAACCTGGGAATCTCTAATAACAATATGTGGTATCAAATATCACCCAAAGAGAATAGAAACTCACTCAGATACCAATTTGTAACCACCTCCTCCCACATTTACCCAATTTCACTAACCTACCCGAGTAAACACGAGATGGAGTTACTATGACATGAAACGACATCCTAGCTCTAGTTAAGTAAATGGGGCCTACAACTAAACACTGATTGGAAACTCACAACATTCCTCGAGGCTACAAGACACTCAGGGACTACGGGACCACCCTAGGTGACCAAACATTCAGTTGGGGCTTCTTTTCTCACAACTTAAACCCCCACTGCATGCATGATAAGGCCTAGGTGAGGTTGAAGTCCTCCAACCACACGCACAACACTACCTGAGTGTAGTTGTGACCCAAATTATCCACTTCAAAGGGTGTGGTCCCAAGATCTTAGCCACAATTCCAAGTCAGCCTCTAGAGCTAAAAACTTCTTGAGACTTCTCATAATCATTATTGACATGAAAACAAAGAAAAACATTCAAAATTGAATAAAAAACTAGACCTAAACTGGCCAAAACATACCAAGCATTTTGTAAAACTCATGGAAAACTTATAAGTTATAGGTCATGAATGCATATTTGATCATAAAAGTTTGAGACTCATCTAAGAATCATCAAGAAGGTCGTGTGCCCTCTCCACATGGTTTCAACAACCCTTATTAGTCCATACATTCAACAACAGATCAATAGCTAAATAATTCATTACAACAACCATAGAAGATACACATCATATAAACATCATATAACCATAAAATAACTAGCATATAAACCATGGCGACTCAACCATGATATCACCAACATAATCACTACAAATATACATGAATCATAGTAGAAGAATATTTCTTATTAACTTATGAAAAATACCAACCAAGTCAGGGACTTCCACATACCACCCTACTATAGATTGAGTTGAACCAATTCTCTCTTTCATCCAATCACCCTCATGTCATATTCCAAGCATGAATGTGGGATATCATGGAATAAACCAAAAAAAACCAAACCAGAGCTTCCAGAGGCCAAACCAACTTAACCTTCAACCAGTGATTCCACCTCATTGTCGTACATCACTAACACCAGCCAGATCAGTCTCTACCCAATTTGTCCAGGGCTCCAGGAAATAGTAACTCAACCCACAACATTCCAAGACTCTAGAGTGTTTGTCCAACCCAGCTCCAGGGACTGGTAACTCAACCCACCAAGGGCTCTAGAGCATTTTCCCAACCTAGGCTCCAGGAATAATAACTCAACCCAAGTTGTTCCAAGGATTCTGGCGTGTTTGTACCAACCCACATCCATAAGGAATTATGAGCACCAACTAGAAAAAAATCAAGTGGAAAAACCCACAACACCATGGCTATCCAGAAAATTGAAAGGCAAGGCTAAAACCATTGTTAATCCAAGAAAATCCTTCATTTAAATGACAACACATAACCAAAAAACCACATGCATATACCATGCATCCATAAATTAGCAAGGAAATCACACATGCAACTTGTTATCTACAAATAAATCCAGTTGTAGTTGTTGATCCACCTATTCCCGTACATTTTCCTTATTTCCTTTGCCTTGTTTCTCCAAATCCAATGTATGTCGAATTTCTCCAAGAATGCTCCAAGAATACTCTAAGTGTGCAAGAGTATGAGAGAATGAGAGATTACAAGAGAGAGCTCCAAAAACTGAACTGACAAAAGACTAGAAAGTTATCCTCATTAGCCTTTTTATCATTGAGGCCTCTATTTTCTTCATTTGCCTTCATTTTTCCTTCAATTTCCCTCCTCATGAAAATTTGTGTCTCTTCACCTTCCTTTTCTCCTATTTTCCTTTATTCCATAAATAAAATTCCAATTAATTCATCTATGCCTTTGCCAATTTCCATAGCCATAAATTAAGCATCAGTGATACCCATCATTGTGTTTTTCCCAAAATTCCACTTGGAATATTTGTCCCATGACCTTGGCATTATTTTATTTACATAGGAAATCAACCATGGGTTGTTACAACAAGTAGCTAACTTTGTGGCTAAATTCATTGAATGTCGGCAAGTGAAGGTTGAATGTAAACACCCAGCAGGGTTATTGCAAGCCATTCCCATTTTGGAATTGAAGTGGGTAGTAATCTCCATGGATTTCATTACCGTTTTCCTATAACCCCTAGGAAACATGATGCAATTATGGTGTCATTGACAAATTGAGCAAAGTGGCTCATTTTTTGGTAGTCAATTCCACCAATTCAGCTAGTGAGGCAACTCAAATCTTCATAAAGGATATTGTGAGTTTTCATGGAGTTCCCAATAATATCAATTTGGATAGAGATGCCAAGTTCGCTTCCAAGTTTTGGAAGGAACTATTTGCAAACTTGGGGACAGAGTTTCCCTTCAGTGCAACTCATCATCCACACACGGATGGACAAACAGAGAGGACATACAAAATCATTGAAGACATGTTGAGGATATATGTAATGCATCATCTAAGGAAGTGGGACGAGTATCTCCCACTTGTGGAGTTTGCATAAAACAATGGATACCAAGAATCTTTGAAAATGATCTTGTTCGAAGTAATTTACGGAAGGATTTGTAATACTCTTATCAATTGATGTGATCTAGTGAGCATAGTCCTTATTGAGACTGATATGTTAAAATATATGGAGCAACAAATGCAAGTCATTAGGCCGAATTTAATTTTTTTTAATTTAAATTTTATAATTATTATAATGATAATTATATATTATGTTTATAAAGTTTCTTATCATTATTAATTTAGGATTCAAATATTTTATTTAATGCAATAATGATACTTTGCAAGTTATAATTATCATTATAATGACAAGTCTAATGCAGGGAAAATATGAAGATTTGAGCAAGCGATTTTGTGCTATAGAAACATGAGGGAAAGCTATATTAGGAGGGAAGTGCGAGGTGAAACTGACAAAAAGCACCAAGTTCTAATTGGGGTCATATTTGGCACCAACATTCTGCAATCTTTAGAATTGTTAGGTCCCTATGATACTAGTGTACCCCTTATTGTTATTGTTAGTGTAGCCCCCTGTTGTTATTGGTGTGTCCATGTATCCCCCATGTTGCTATTTTTGTGCCCCGTAGAAGCCCGCTATTGTTATTGTTGTGCCCTTACATTATTATTGTTATTTAGGCTTTGATTATATTATGACCCCTTAGACTCCTATATATACCAAGGAGGTCTTATCATTTGTATCATCCAAGAATTGTCCATTTATGTGATGTAAAGGAGGTTTCACCCTCGAAGAGGATATTTCTCAAGTCGTTGATGTATCTTTTCTTCTATTTTGTGAGTTGGTTACATAACATTTGGAATCAGAGCTTTGGATTCTAGGGTTTTGCTGCTGCAAATAGGCCATCTTGGAATTTCCGCTATAACTTTTTTTCTACGAAGTTTCAGAAGTTGAAAGTGTGACCACGTCGAGTAGAAATCATGATGAACTTCTTGTAAAAAATCCAAATCTTGGTTCACTACATTTTCTGAGATATGGTACGAAGAAGTTAGGGTTTTCTCACGCTCCAAAACTTAGTCTCAAACAGGTGACCTTGGGAAAATCGCCATAACTTTCGCTTTGAGAATCGTATTTGAATTTAGTAAAAATTGACTGAAATTAAATGGATTTTAGTTTTTCTTGCATCATTTTCAAGGCCGAAGGTCGAAACAGTGACACGTGTCACTCCATAAAATTTCTCTCTAATGAAACAGTCTATAATCAATTCATAATGGGAGATTGGGCATAAAATTATCTTGAAGAATCCAATTTTGGTCTAACTTGTGGCATTAGAAAGAAGACTCATATGGATACCATAGCTCATAATTTCAAACCTTGCAGATCTGAAATTACATAGATACAATAGTTTTAATATCAAGCTCCAAAAAAGGAATAAAAAGGTGTATTTTTTTTTAATTTTGCATAACTTTTTTTGAAAAATTAGTTTGTAGTGATTGAAAGGGAATATTGAAGCATAGATATCATTGTTTGATTCAAAAATTCCTCAAAATAACAAAATAGACACACCTAGTGAGAAACCAAAAATCTCTTCTATGACGCATGAAGAAGAGGAAGAAATGCAACATGATATATCAAAATTATGAGGCCAAGTGCAACAAAATTCACTCTCGCAAAGAGTAACCAAAAATGAAATGGAAGCTAAGATGTATGGTTTCATGAAGAAAAAATGAAAGGAAACATGGAAGATTTGAAGAATGGTTTAAAAGAAGACATGGAAGGTTTGAAAGAAGGCTTGACAAAGTGGTTACACGAAATGCTTCCTAGTGGTGACAAGGTACTCCATGAACATCAAGATGACGACAAAAAGAATATGAAATATGATTTTAAAGACTCCAAAATTGGGTTTAAGATCAACCACATTCCAAGGATAGATATGAGGAAGTTTGCTAGAAAGGATCCAGTAACATGGATACTACAGATGTAGCAATATTTTGATCTCCATGATGTGCAACACACACAAAAGGGACGCATTACATCTTTATATTTAGAACCTGATCAATTTGTATGGTATCGATAGCTTTGTTCTCATAAACCACTTGTCACTTGGTCAATATTTACGAAGGAAATGATAGCATATTATGAGGATACAAAGAGAAAAACCTTATTTAACCAATTGATAAATATCAAACAAAAGGGTTCAATGGCGGAGCACATTGAGGCCTTCCAAAAATTGAATATCAGGGTAATTGATATTCTACAGGAGCATAGGATCGATGTCTTCATTGGGACTTTAAAGGATAACATCCAACATTAGGTTCATCTTTGGGGACCTAATTCATTGGAGAAGGCATTCAGGGTGGAAAGAAAAGTTGAAAGAAAAATTATGGCAACAAGGAATTCTACCACTCACAACTATAAAGATGGAAGTGTTGTTGTTCCTATCCTTCCACAACCTGCAAGGTTGACACCACAACAATTGGAGGAAAAAAGAGAAAAATGGATTTGTTATAATTGTGATTGCAAGTACACTAAAGGTCATAAGTTGGATGAGAAGAAATTATTCTACATATATTATTAAGAGGAGGAAGAAAATGAACAAGAAACATCAAAAGAGGAGGACATACACCAGGAATCAA
Organism: Pinus tabuliformis; assembly: GCA_031772625.1. Classification (NCBI taxonomy): domain Eukaryota; kingdom Viridiplantae; phylum Streptophyta; class Pinopsida; order Pinales; family Pinaceae; genus Pinus; species Pinus tabuliformis. The sequence goes on from CM062811.1 coordinate 788,907,722, forward strand.
CCCCAGATAAAGAAGAAATGAATTCGACCATATCTTGTAATGCATTGGTAGTAATTACCACTCCTAAAAATATCAATATAGAAGGAAATATCAAGAAGAAAAAGGTAATAGTGTTGATTGATTTAGGTAGTACCCATAATTTTATTCATTGTAAGATAGCCAGGGAATTGAATTACTTCAGATATCTAGCACCAAAGTTTCAAGTGATGGTTGCAAATGGAGGAACCATAAACTACTTTGGAAAGTGCCATAATATCAAGCTAACCACGGGTGAATACGTAATGAATATTCCAATTCTTTCCATTCGAATGGGTGGTGTTGATGTTGTACTAGGATTCCAATGGTTACAATATTTGGGGACGATAGCTTTTAATTTTCAAGATATTTTCTTGAATTTTTTTTTTTGGGAAGGAAAATAAGTTGAATTAGGGGGTTTTGCAGGGAAACTAGAAAATATAATCATCTCAAATGGCATGAAAAATATTCTTAAGAAATAAAAATGGGGTGTAATTTCAAAATTATGTGCATTAGAGGTTCAAACATCGAAAATATCTATTTCTCCAGATATCCAAAAAGTCTTAGACAATCATTCCAAGTTATTTGAGACTCCCAAAGGTCTCCCACCTATTTTTTATCATGATCATGCTATTCATTTGATTATAGGAAGTGTTCCTCCAAACATCAAACCTTACATATATCCCTATGCCCAAAAGAGTGAAATCGAATGTATGGTTGTAGAAAAGCCAGAGGTCGGTATAATTAAACCTAGTCAAAGTTCTTTCTCTACTCTGGCAGTATTGGTGCACAAGAAGGATGGATCATGGCGTGTGTTTCTAGATTATAGGGAGCTAAACAAGATTACTATTAAAGATATATTTATCATTCCTATCATTGATTAGTTGTTAGATGAATTACATGAAGCAATTTACTTCACCAAGTTGGATCTTCATTCAGGATATCATCAAATTAGAATGAACGATATAGACATTCTGGAAAAAAAAAAAAACATTCAGAACTCATGAGGATCATTATGAATTTTTGGTCATGCTTTTTGGCCTTACTAATGCACCTTCCACATTTCAAGGTTTGATGAATTCCATTTTCAAACCCTTCCTTAGAAAATTTGTGTTATTATTTTTTGATGATCTACTAATCTATAGAAAGTATTAGAAGGATCATGTTCAACATGTTGATAGGGTGCTCAAACAAATGGAAGAGAAACAAGTATATGAAAAAACCTCTAAATGTTTCTTTGGAGTACGGAGGTGGAATATTTGGGTCATATTGTATCTCATGAGGATTTTAAGATAGACCTTAACAACCATAAAGCATATTCGATGATTTCTCGAGTTGATAGGGTATTATCACAAGTCTGTTAAGAATTATGGGAGAATAGCATCTCCTCTAACAACCTTACTGAAGAAATATGCATTTTCTTGGACTCCAGAAGCAACTAAGGCCTTTAAACATATTAGAGAGGCAATGTGCCAAGCACCGGCCTTAGCTATGCCAGACTTCACAAAATCCTTTATTGTAGAATGTGATGCCTCAAGAAATGGAATTGGTGTTGTTTTAATGCAAGAAGGAAGACCCATTTCTTTTGAAATTCATTCAATCAAAGGAAAGTATTTACAAAAACCTATTTATGAGAAGGAAATGTTGGCAATACTAAATGCACTAAAGAAATGGCGACCTTACCTAATGGTAAGAAACTTCAAGGTAAAATCAGATCATGATAGTCTTAAATACTTTTTGGAACAAATATTATCTTAAGAAGAGCATCAAAAATGGGTCACAAAGATGTTGGGTTATGACTTTGGAATCATCTACAAAAAAGGGAAGCAAAATAGTATTGCATATGCACTCTCAAGAAAAGATGAGGATGTGGAAGCATTGTTTTGTGTCATTTCTATTATCCAACCTAATTCGATAACCAAAGCAAGGGATGAATGGAAGAATGATGAAAAGGTGTTGGCACTCATTCAAAAGTTGAAACAAGATCCCAGTACATCTAATACATTTAGCTAGAAAAATGATTCATTATGGTACAAAGATCGCTTATATCTTTGTAAGAATTCCCAACTCAAGCAAAATATTCTTCTGGAATTGCACACCTCCCCCTTAGGAGGGCACTCAGTATTTTTAAAAACTTACCACAAGGTGAAGAAGGAATTTTTTTTTGATGGCCTTAAATCAGATATTCAAACGTTTGTGGCAAAATGTTTGGTTTTCCAACAAAATAAAGTTGAGACAATTAAGACCCTGGGTCTGTTACAACCTTTATCCATTTCAAGTCAGTGTTGGGAGGAGGTCTCAATGGATTTTATCACAAGTTTACCCAAGTTTGAAAGAAAGAGTGTCATCATGGTGGTAGTTGAAATACTTACCAAGTATACACACTTTTGTGCATTACCTCATCCTTTTAAATCTAGTACAGTTGCTACTTCGATTTATGGAAACAATTCAAAATCTACATGGAAACCAAAAGATTATTGTAAGTAACAGAGATCCCATTTTAATAGAAATTTTTGGATAGAACTATTTTCTTGTCTTGGTACTCAATTGGATTATAGATCATCTTATCATCCTCAATCTCATCGGTAAACTAAGATAGTGAACAAATGTTTGGAAGGATATCTTCACTGCTTTGTATCTGATAAACAAACACAATGGGTCAAGTGGTTACCACTAGTTGAATGGTGGTATAACCCTTCCTTCCATATTGTAGCAAAAATAACCCCATTTATGGCACTTTAGGGATATCATCCACCATCCATCACATCATCTTTATGATAAAATTCTAAGGTTCAAGCAGTGGAAGATCACATTTCTTCAACTCTTAAAGGATAACCTCACTCTTGCGCAGAATCAAATGAAACCACAGGAAGGTCACCATCGCAGTGAAAGAAGTTTTGATGTAGGTGACTCGGTATTTTACGGCTACAACCATACAAACAAATTTCCCTCAAGGAATCTAAAAAGTATAATAAATTATCACCCAAGTACTATGTTCCTTACAAGGTATTGCAAAATATTGGTACTATGGCATACAAATTGGAGTTGCTTGCATCTTCCCGAGTACACCTAGTTTTCCATGTTGCATGCTTAAAGAAGGTAATTGATGACCTCCCAGTTCAAACAGCGTAGCCAAAACTTACGAAGAAGGAAAAATCATATTTGAGCGTAAAGCAGTCATGGAAACAAGAACCTGGCAGTTACGGAATTAATTAATTTTAGAGTATCTCATTTAGAGGTATAACATACCCATTGAGGATTCCATATGAGAGGAAGAGAATTTTATACAGAAGCATCAGTAACTACTCAAGCATTGAGGACAACACTTTTTTGAAGGAGAGGGGCATGTTAGGTCCCTATAATACTAGTGTATCCCCCTTATTTTTATTTTTATTGTAGCCCCCTATTGTTATTGTTGTGCCCATGTATCCCCCATGTTGTTATTTTTGTGGCCCATAGAGGCCCACTATTGTTATTGTTGTGCCCTGACATTATTATTTTTATGTAGGCTCTGATTATATTGTGATCCCTTAAACTCGTATATATACCAAGGAGGTCTTATCATTTGTATCATCCAAGAATTGTTCATTTATGTGATGTAAAGGAGGTTTCCCCCTCGAAGAGGCTATTTCTCAAGTCGTTGACCTATCTTTTATTCCATTTTGTTATATGGTTGCATAATAAGCATTGGATCATTTGTAAGAAATTGCTTCAACTACTCAAAACTAGTTGCACATTCCTCTATCCATTCAAATATCTTTCCTTTTCACTACAAAGATGTAATAGGATAGGAAATTAGTGAGTTGTTCTTGATGAACCTCCTTAAATAACCTATTAATCCCATAAATGATCTGACCTCATCCACATTCCTATGAGTTTCCCACTCCATGATAGCTCTAATATTTTCTAGGTCCACTGTTATACCTTCCTTTGAAACAACATTCCCCAATTAATGAACATATGTCTGAAAGAAATTGCACTTACTAAGTTTGGAATACGATTGATGCTCTCTTAGCAATGTCAACATTGTTGCTAATTGTTTTTCATGCTCTTCCTTATTATTATAATATATCAATATGTCATGAATGAATAGTATCACAAACTTGTCCAAATAAGGATGCAACATATTAATTATCAAACACATGAAAGTAGTTGGAGTATTAGTCAAACCAAAAGGAACTACTACAAACTTATAATTCCCATCCCTGGTCTAGAAATAATTCTTGAAGATTTCCTCTTCTTTGATGTGTACCTAACGATATTTTGATCTCAAATCAATATTTGAGAACATTGTTGATCCCTTCATCTGATCAAACAAGTTATTAATCTGAGACAATGGGTACCTGTTTTTTATTGTCACCTTGTTCGGTTGCATGTAATCAATGCATTATCTGAGAGTACCATCCTTATTCATCACAAATAATATTGGTGCACCCCAAGGTGACACACTTGTCCTAATGTATCCCTTATCAATCATTTCTATAAGCTACAACTTCAATTCCACTAATTATGGAGTGCTCATCATGTAAGGTGCATTCAATGTTGTTGTTGCTCTTGGCATCAGCTCAATAGAAAATTCCACTTCCCTATGAGGCGGTAACTATGAGATATTTTCTGGAAACATATCTTGAAACTTCTGTAAAACTAGATACCTCTTCAATACTTCATCATCCTTAACATCCTTCCCTTTTCCATTAGAAATATGAACCGCAAACAATACACATCATTTCTTGCTACTGCGCTTTTCCTGCATAGTTGTAACCATTCTCACTGATGTAGGCTTCTTCTTACCCTGCAATATTCTCTTCTCTCCATCATAATCCACGTACTTAATAGCCTTTTCATAAAAACCTACCTTAGTCTTGTGAATGTACAACTAATCCATACCCAAAAACATATTGTATGATCCCAACAGAAGAACATTTAGATGAAATTATGTAGACATACTGTTGAGCTCAAATGCACAAGATCCACCCAATGATGAACTCTTTTCTTAGTACATGTATCCAATTGCACAAACCAAGACTCTATATGCACTTATTTATTCAAGCAACACTTATCCACCGGGTCAAGATTGATATAACTATATTTAGATTCAAGGTCAACCGAAATAGAAACAACTTGATCACAAATCTTACCTTCCATCTCCATAATAGTTGTTTGATGATCAACCTGCCTATTATCCAATGTTGTATAAATCTGAGGAATACTCTATCCAACATCCCCAATTGTGTATTCATTTTAAGCATTGTAAATATGTGGTTTACCACCCTGATGTTGTGGACAATCTCTCCTGCAATGATCCTTTCCACAAGTCCAAAACGGCAAAGGCTTCATACCCTCACCCTTTTTCTGCTCCTCAGACTGAAATCCATGTCCTCTATCAACTGAATTGAATTTCTTGTATAGTGTTGCATTCTCCTTGTCATTTGTATCCTGAGGTTTTCCTCTCTTCTTAGCCCACTTTGCTTTATTCTTCTCATTACCTTTCCAATATTCCTTAGACTCAGTCTTGCGCTTCAATTTCTCATAACAGTACTTCAATTTTCTGATGGCTTCCTCTAGCATTCTAGGCTCATCAAACTCAATCTTTTCTTTCAATGATATCAAAAACCCATTGATTAATGTATGAATCTTTGCTTTCTCTTCCTTAAGGTAAGGCACATATCTCAATAACTCTAAGAATATGCTAGTATACTACTCATCAGTCATAGATCTCATCTTCAACTCATATAACGTCTTTTCCCTATCACCATAGTATCTTTCAGATAGATACTTCTTTCTAAAAAAGTCTCTCAAACTAACTCCAAGTTAGCTCCTCTTCTCGAATGCCTCTGACATTCTTCACATATTCCCACCAATTGTTTGATTTTAATTTAAGACTGAAAGTAGTTATCCTAGATTTCATATTTTATGAATAATCATACAATCTGAAAAAACATATTCATCCAAGTAACTAAGCTTCTGCGTCTTGTGACTTCTTCATTTCTCCATTAAATGTAGGAGGCTTTTCTTTCTTGAACTCCTCTGGAAACTATTTATTTTCACTCCTCCTATATGGATGGTGGCAGTGATGAAAATGATGTCTGTTTGAACAAGAACTAGAATAGAACTTGTTCTAACTTTTTCTATCTTGTGTCGCACAATTGATTTACAAGATATAGAAGCCTCCTAGAGATAATGACTCGGTTGATAGGATACTAGTTCCTAGGCATCTGAGAGGAGTGCTTTTGAAGATTATCAGTAGGGCTTTCTGTTGCACTCCATATGTCACGTAGTTTGAAAAGAGATAATTTAGGGGCTTGGTCCAATAGTCCTTCATCAAGGTAAACTCAAGCAAATACACACTAGTAGATATGGCTAATCTCAAAGAGAAATGTCTTGGTTCTTGTGGCCGACACATAGTAATATGAAGCTTAACATTGTTGTACTAGTATAGGTGAATAGGAGGAAGATAAGGAGGGGAATTGATGCAGAGGGTTGGAACATACATAGAATTCTAAGCAATGATATCTAGAATAAATATGGAAGAGTGAGGAGATGAAAATTTAGAAAAAGTGAAGCGTGAATTAAGGTCTCAAGCTCTATGCCTCATGAAAACACTTGTCCCCAAACAACAATAAGTAAATCTTGAGCACATACAAGTATTTAGGCTATCAAATAACAAAAGTAAATATGTTGTTAGACAGGTATTGTAGGCTATCAAATAACACGAGTAAATATGTTGTTACACAGGTATTTTTTACTACTTAGCAACAAACATACAACCATGAATGAGAGTGAAACCAGGAGTTTCATTCCACGATTTCAGAGGAGGAAAGACATATATGAAGTGATATACAAAGGGGAAAACATATTTTGCATTGATCTTATTGGAATAAAAAAAATTGCTTCATTAATCCTTTAAGATGGAGTCCAAACCACTGTGAAAATTCCTAGATCTAACAATCTCAAGAATCCTACTGCAACCAACTGAACCTACTTCACCTAGATTCTAAATTACATTACAAGCTTATTTCATATTTCTTCATAAAACATTGAAGTAAATTACTAAAGCAGCCTACACCAAATTAAATATGATTGTGAAACACATAAACTGAGCAAGGAAAATATAAACACATAGGACACCGTTATTTTTGGACAATAGTCCCCGAAAAAACCCAATGCAGGAAAACTAGTGCAGCAGCTCTGAGGGTTTATTATTATTAAGTAGTAGAAAATTATTAATATATCATTGAATACCTCATAGGGTTATTCAGTTACAAAGAAAAATATTGGCATAAGCTTTGTGATTTTACCTCACACAATCACTGAGAAAAAGCCCTGGTTATTTCGGTTGCAGGATGAGGTGCCCTTGGTAGGATTTGTGTTATCTCTTCACTACCTCTATGTTGTCCTAGCATCAACCCTTTCAAACACTACGTCATCTAACTGGGGAATTGATCAGTAGCCCATATTAACTGCTCTCAGCCTCCCGGTCTCACACCCTAGCTTCTGGCTGCTGAAACTGATTCACTGCACCGATTTTTTACTTTATCTCTCCGCCTTTGTGCTTCTTTTGTGTGGCCCTACATCAAGGCTACTGGATCACTCTCTTCCTCTCTCTGTTGATGATTCTCCAGCTGAGAATCTCACTTTCTCTCTAGAAGCTATCTCTGCCCCTCTGCTGCAAGAAATCTTCTCAACTGATTTTCCTCTTGAGAACTTCTCACTTCAGAAAATCGATTTCCTTGATCTCTCAGTGTGTTTTCCTTATGACCCTCAAGCCCCTTCAAATATCTTCCTATTGGACAACCAACAGCCTAGATTAAATCTTAATCAAAGGCTCAAATTTTTTTGGCTTGATCCGTGTCTTTTTCTAGAAGTTTCACCCTTGATTAGATTAATACCCATTAATATTTTAATTTTCCTAAGTTTAGACTTAGGAACCCCATTAAAAATATTAATTATTTTAATAAAATCACTTATGGGTGGAATTTCCCAAAACGCTTTCTGGGTTCTTTGGAATACATGTTCCCAAGCCTCCCTACAAAATGTGAGCCTCATAGCAAAACTAATGCTACCCAAAATCAACAATCACCCTTCCATTACATTTAATAATTGTACATGCCCGAGCACCACATGAACAAGAAAATTGAACCAAATTGTAACCACTTTCTCTACAAACAAGGAGCCTCTAGAATGCAGAATTTGGGAACCTATCTTAAGTGTTTATACCCTCTATTTATAAGTAGAGGGGGAGCTTTGAACAATAGTTAAAAAATATCTCAGCCAAGCTCCAACTATCTGATTGACTAGTTGTCTCAGCGTGCGAAGTTCTGCTGCCCAAATCATTACAAAGGATTTTATTCCTCTCTTTAAAATGCATAAATAACATAATAAAAGAAATAAGGAAAGCTAAATCATGGTTGAGGAAAATATCTCCCTTCCATTCTTACAATGGCCTCTGATCAGGCCACATCTTTTCCATGATTTTCCTCTTTAGTTTCTCATCGGTTCACCTATCACTTTTGCCTTAACTACTTAAATTCCCCACTTTATGGAGCTAGGAGTGATCAACTGTTTGTTTCCTGTCATAGAGTATAAATGGAGATCGACCTTGAAGTCCTTCATTGTCTGACTGTGTGGAGCTCAATGCTAATAAATTAATTCTCAAGTAACCTACACACTGCTTCCTAAGTCCCATACTTCCATTTATCTCACTGAAGATGTGCATTAGAGAACAGAGATGGATTTTATCACTTCAAGGGAGACCCAACACTCTTTCATGTGGATCATGTTCCTTACTGCCTTAACCCAGCGATCTTTGACAATCGTTATTACTCCTAAGTTCAACTCCTTTGTTCCCACATTCAATCTTGCAGTTTATAACCCATACGCCTTTAATTGTTTGTATTACACTATCGGAGCCCAGTATGTCCTGTATTATTGCAACAGTTTTATATCAGAGGTTTTACTCATTAGGACTTTTATTCTTAAAGACATTACGAAAGAAGAGTTATGATGTCCTTGGCCCCTTTTTTTAGCTCCCTTCTATTTTCCTCCATGGGACTAGGTGTAGTGACTAGAGGCTTAGCCTTAAGGTGGTAGGACATTTTGCTCCTGCTCAGGAGCCGTTTTTCCTTTGTTAAGAGCTTAGCACCCTTGGTTCTTTAAGTTTCTCTTGACCATGCACTATCCAAATATCGAAGCCCCTCCCATTGGAGGTTTCGAATTGGAGGAATAACTTTGGATTTTTGATATTCTGATTCTTCAGTATGTTAGTAGCTCTTGGTGCTTGGACCCAGCTCTATGCCTTTGGTACTTTGAGTCCTTGCGACCGTGGTGGCAGCCCAATATCAAAACCCCCTTATTAGAACTTTTTCAAGTATCAACTATTGTAAATGGTCGACATCCTCAACCTCTGATATGCGACCTCTGATATGATGTCATCATTCCACGTGGAACCTTATGAGTGGTGACACATGTCACCCATATTTTTCCCCTTAGGCCCCCTTAAAACACCAAAATTAACTATTGTGTGTCCTTCCGTACTGCCACACGATGTTGACGTCAAATGCCAGTGTAGATTATCAGAACTAATCATATGCCGCCACATGTCATTATCAGAGCCAATCTTATGTTGCCACATGTCTTGCTAGAGGAGAGATAAAAGAGCCTACCCATCTTTGGTTTTGCAATGAAATCCTTTGTTAGTCCTTTATTGGAGTTCCCAGTGGTTTTTAATACTATCGGTGTTCACCCATATCGTAATTTTTTAAAGGTTGTCACCTGAAGAAATTTCGATTCTTTGATTGTTGATATGCCTAATGTGTCAATGCTCCAATATGAAAGACCTCTGATGTTGTGATCGCCGATAATCATGATGCTTCGATGTGCAATCGTCGATATGCCTAATGCTCTTATGTGTGTTCGCAGATCTTTGATGTCTCTGGACCTCTGATATGCGATCTCTAATATTATTTCCTTCCTGAGGCTTTAATCCTTGAACTTTAGCGGACCATATCTTTTGATCTAGGAATCCATTTTTGGACTTCCACATGTTGTTGGAAAGCTTGTTTAGAGCACTTTCCAATAGAGAGTGTCTGATGTAGGATTTGATTCATTTTGTGGCTTGGAATATGACTACAAAGTTCTATGCTCATTTTACTCTTTCGACAGCTGAAAACACATTTTGTAGTAAGTGACAACATTGGCTCTATATAGGGACAGTACCTTGCTGGCAAGGTGCTCAGAACCTATAGACTAGTAGCCTTCACCATTGAGAATGGAGTAAAAAATATATTGAACCTATAAAACCAAAACATCTCCATGGAACTTTATTTGCTGGGAGTCCGTTCCTCACAATACTGAAATGCAAAACTATCACTTCTAGAAATAGAAATTTAAGTGTTCACCTTGTTACATGGAATTTGCATCTACGAATAAACACATCTTCCCTATGTGGGTGACTACACCTAGAACAACAAAATGAAAGTAGTTTAACCTTTTCTTATAGAAGATAGATGAGATAGAGGAACTTACTTATTGCCTTTCGCTTCCTAAATCTCTTTTGAATCGCTCCCATCACTCCCACTTGAACTAAATCCGCTCAAAAGGTACCTGCATCAAGAGAAATAGAAATAAGAAATGATCAAAGCATACATGAACTATCAACTATAAAATAATGGAATCGAAGACATTGAAACACATAATCATCACAGATATGAACAATTATATGAGAAAATGAATAAGCTCTTTATTAATGTAGAAGGAAGAGTATCACCCAATACAGTTCGATTATGTGCCACTCCTCCAGCTTCAGTTCAACCCTCGCCACATCAAAAGCTCAACACTCCAGCAGCATAACATTGCTTAACATAAACTCAATCCTCAAACCAACAAAATTTCCTTACAAACTTCAGATTCTAGCCCCTTGATCACTATGATGAGTGCTCAATTTATAGGAAATGGAGGTGGTTTTGTCATAAATGAGGGTATTGAATGGCTTTCCAATCTTGGAGTTAGTTTCCATGGAGAAAGGGATGAGAGGAGAGGAGGTTATGGATCCTTAGCATGTCCAATTTCGATATCATAGGAGGGGATAAGAGATGGGAACCTTCTAGCATCATCTAGAATGAAGGAATATCCCTAGAACCTTATGCAAATTTCGCTCAATCTCACGCAGCGCAGGCTAAAGAGGGCCTAAGTGCACTGCAATGTAGGCCACAGTGGGCCTGCCTGCTCTGCAGTGCACTGTCTCAAGGCATAGGCTGCGCTGGTATCCCAAGGAGGCTTTTCAGGAGGGCTTCAGGCCATGAAACTTTCATAGAAGGAGGCATTCAATGAGTTGACTTCTCTAGGGCATGTAACAACTGAATTAGGGTTTGATGAGCCCTAAAAGTATTGATCTAAATGTCGGGAGTGATGTGCCCAAATAGACCTGTAACAGTTGCCCCCTAAAGCATGAAGTCAAAAATGATAATGTCGAGTGATATGCTTTACGATGTGATGGAGAGGAACTGAAGCGGATGGTGACCTGCATCGATTACAATACATAACATCATGATATTTTGGATTTTTCATGAATTGCTGAGGGAAGGCATACCCATACTCAGCATATAAACTTTTCATTACATGTACATAGATAATCATCTACAAATATAGACCCATGATGGGATGACCATCAGTGTAAATCCATCGTACAAATGATTTAGTACTCTCCTGAAATTGCAACCCGGATGGATGAAACTAGATCTGGGGTCTTCTATCTCGTTCAATCATTTGCTCAAGTACAAGTCTAACCATGTGAATATGTGATCTAATGTTGAAAATTGGAAGACACCGTCTAATTACTAGCCAATGATGTAATCCGTTAACAAACGCGAGAGAGATCACTGATAATGATAATGATTCTCAAGGTACTGCATTACATTCTACATGGTGTGAATGGATCTTTTGATGTCAAACACCATACAAAGTCTTTCGGTCGAAGGCCAGTGATTTCAACCTTTCGCCGGAAGCGAGAAACTTGCCATTGATGTATGCAAGCCCCGAGGTACTGAAAGGGTGTTTCTAAGTCAACTTCTTGGATAATGTGCTAATGTCGAAAAGAAGCGACTCGTCGCAGGAGGGCCTTGATGTATCCCACATCAATGACACGAAACAAGTGTAATGATTTTGGAGACGGAATGTGAATAATGACACAAAGTTCAAGAATGGTGGTCACAAAAATGAAGGTTTATGAGTATTGCAAAGGATGAAGTTTTACTGAATGACTTCTCTTGAACATGTCGGTGACACTGAATGAATTGGCAGCATTGACCCAAAACCAAAGTGATGGATGGTGTGATAGACCATAGGTATGATAACCATCAAGCAGATAACCCAACCCAAATAGTGATGGAGATGAAGTGAAAGTGTCATGTTCAAGAGTGACTTGCTACCATAAAGTGATTTATCCCTTTTCCAATTTTCCCCAGTCATTTCTGACCAATACCTCTTTATTTTTTAGCAATATTGAGGAGGATAGCATATGCTTGTAGTATAATTCCACCCTTTGGTTCAATCCATCGCTATGTGATGCTTTAACAAGCCTAGCGAAGGTGAAACTCGGTCTTGTCATGATGGAAAAGTTTGTCGCTATTTGATGTTTTAACAAGTTTAACGACAATGAGAACTCAGTCCTTTTCATGTTTAGATAGTTTGAAAAGGGACAAAAAGAAAACTCCACAAGTTCTTTTTCGTAAGTTTGTCTCTCAAGTCCGAAAAAGCGTAAAATAATATAAGAGAGAACATATTGACCATGTTCAATCAACGTATTCCTTTTTCGTAAGTAATCTATCTCAGTCCGAAAAGGGTTAAACTTATACTGAGTAGATGTCGTTTCCAATCTGTTTACGAGCTGAAAAGGACAAGCGCTCAGCAATCTTTTCATATTTTGAGAGTCTGAAAAGAGCTTAAATAGGACTCCAGTTAGAGGAATGAGTGGTGTCTAGGATAGCAACTGGTTCTGGTGATATTGGAACTTCTAAAAACATGTTGATTTATGTGAAGAGGTTGTCTAATAAGACCACTCATTGCAACTATTCCTCAAAAAGGGTAAAACAAACAAGTGAAAGCGTATGATTGGCCAAGCAGATAGTGACTATGGAAGGAGAAAAACCAAGGCTCATCTGATGGAAGAGGCTGATAGAATTGCAATCAAGAGGGTTAAAATGGAGATGGGTTCATTTTTACACAATCTTGAAACATAGGGAACTATTCTTGGATTCAGTTTCATGTTTACACAAGCTTGAAATGAAAAACTATGCTTGGGTTCAGTTTCATGTTTACACAAGCTTGAAATGAAAAACTATGCTTGGATTCAGTTTCATTTTTACACAAGCTTGAAACGAAAAACTATGCTTGGATTTAGTTTCATTTTTACACAAGCTTGAAACAAAAACTATGCTTGAGATTGGTTTACATGCCCCCAGCATGATGACTCGATTCTAGGTGCATGCCCCCCAAGCTTCATTGCATTCACCTAGGTAGACTACTCGTGGCTATCAGGTGAATGGAATGAAGGTTCATTTACGATATCAAGTGAAAGACTCGACTAGGATTTTATGAGATCTAATCAAAGACTCGAATTGGAACTTTGCTCTAGGGGACCTTGTTTCATTTTTAAATGAGATTGACACAAGACAAGGAACTCTGATCAGATTCCTTATTTCATTTTTTAATGAGCTTGACACAAGACAAGGAACTATGCTTTGATTCCTTGTTTCATTTTTTAACAAGCTTGACACAAGACAAGGAATTATGCTCTAGGACTTGTTTCATTTTTTAAATTAGGTTGGAATAGTAAAATAACTATCCTCATATTCCTTGTTTCATTTTTAATGAGCTTGACACAAGACAAGGAACTATGCTCATACCATTTGTTTCATTTTTTAACGAGGCTAACACAAGACAAGGAACTATCCTCATACTCCTTGTTTCATTTTTTAACGAGGTTGACACATGACCAGGAACTATCCTCATATTCTTTGTTTCATTTTTTAACGAGGTTGACACAAGACCAGGAACTATCCTCATATTCCTTGTTTCATTTTTTAATGAGGTTGACACAAGACAAGGAACTATCCTCATATTCCTTGTTTCATTTTTTAACGAGGTTGACACAAGACAAGGAACTATCCTCATGATTCCTTGATCATGACCCATAAGAGGTCATGACTTCCAAGAGGTTCTCATCAAATGGGAGAACAATGCTCTAGAATCCATTAGAGAGATTTGGTTCTAATGCCCCTAGTACATAATGCACAACATCACGAAATTGATCGTAAGTTGATGTAGGCATGGAACGGGTTGCCACATAATTGACCCATGGCAGGGAAGGTACCATTGGGACAAAAGGACCATTTAGGGAAGATGGTTTACTGGAAGCCATGTTTGGATCGGTTGCTGACCAAAGAAACATGCCATATAGTCAGCTGCTAGATCATGGAACTGATGAGAAATATTTATGGTTGTCTCCCTTTCTTGAATAGTTTCGAAGGAGGAATATTTTTGTAACATGAAGCCATCAACATTACTGGGATCTTCAAATTTGGGCTCCTCTTGAAGGAGTTTTTGTTGGTAATCTTCGCCCCACTTGTTTTAAAGTAGATCCCTATGATAGTCTGCAACAATCTCATCCTCCTCTAAATCATCTTAATCATAGATTGGAGAGTCTTTATCGAATTTAATATCAGCTTATTGAACTTGTTCTCCATCTGAAGGATGTGGATCATAAACTGGAGCCTCTTTATTAACCTCTTGGTGGGCCTCCTCTTTTTGTGTAGCTTCCCATGAATGGGACTGTTGTAATCCTACATTTCTCAACATCCTATCAGATTCATACAAATCATGAGAAGGAGAATCATCAAATTCGGAAAAATAAGATCTTTGAGGCTCTATTTGCAACTTGATAATGTCACCATATTCCCTTTATTGATTGTTGGGTGATGCTTCTTGATGCAAGTATATGTTTTCGTGGAGCTGAGCCCCACAAACATCTTCATCAAGATCATTAACCTCAGAAATATTTTCAACATTAAAATGTGCACAATAATCTTCAAACAAAGCATTCGTTGGATATAATATTTTGCAAAAATTATTAAATTCTACGTGAAAGCTCTTAAAGAAGATATGTTGCCACGAGGTATTGTTATGTACCAAACTCTAGCATCTTCCTCTAAAGAATATGTGAATAATTTCATTTTCACATCTTCAAAAACAATATCCTGTTGTTCCATGCATTCATGAAAATCCTTGAGGTGTCGGTCCGACCTTCTATTTGTGTTTCCACTTAATCTAGGAAAATAGTTATACCATTCATGAAATGGAGGGACATGATGGGGATAACTAGCAACAAAAGAAAAATCCAGTGAGGAAAATTTGTTGGCCAAGAATGCAGGAATGGCCATTTTGAAAACCCCTTTAGGTGAGTGATCTCAAGTTCAGATGTAGAGGAAGTTTTCTATTGTTTAGTATCAGAGCTAGTATGATGCCTCTTAAAAGCCACGATGACCAAATAAGGATATAGACAGTGTAGTCGCTAGGGTGTTTACAATAAGATTCAAACATTGGAGTTGCCAAGATGTTTACAATAAGATTCTAATAGTGAAGTCGCAAAGGTTAGATATCTTCAACCCACACTTCCCTTGCTCGCCCAAAAGAGGGAATGTAAAAATTATCGTACCCAGGGAAAAATATTCTGATTCATTCCCCGGCAATGGTACCAGAAATAAGTTGTAGATTTTTCTATCTCCTATCGCACATTGCTTTAGAAGATATAGAAGCCTCCTAGAGACAGACTCTGGACTGATAGGAGTCCAGTGCCTAGGGCATCTGAGAGAAGTTATTTTGAAGATTATCAATAAGGATTTTTTTCCACACTCCATATCTCATGTAGTTTGAAAAGAGATAATTCAGGGGCTTGGTTCAATAGTCCTTCATCAAGGTAAACTCAAGAAAATACACATTGGTATATATGGCTAATCTCAAAGAGAAATTTCTTGGTTCTGGTGGCTGATACATGGAAATATGCAACTTAACATTGTTTTTGTAGTATATGAGAACAAGACGAAGGAAAGGATGAGAATTGATGGAGAGGGTTGGATAGAACATAGAATCCTAAGCAACAATATCCAGCAGAAATATGGAAGAGTGAGGAGATGAAAATGCAGAAAAAGTGGAGTGTGAATTAAGGTCTCAAGCTTCATGCCTCATGAATACATTTGTCCCAAAACAATAATAAGTAAATCTTGAGCACATACAGGTACTGTAGGTTATCAAATAACACAAGTAAATTTGTTGTTACATAGGTACTGTAGGCTATCAAATAACATGAGTAAATTAATTCTCAGGTGACCTGCACACTGCTTCCTGAGTCCCATACCTCGATTTATCTCACTGAAGATGTGCATCAGAGCACATAGATGGCTTGTATCACTTCAAGGCAAACCCAACACTCTTTCTTGTGGATCGTGGTCTTTGTTTCCTTGACCCAATGATCTTTCACAGTCGCCACTACTCCTGAGACCAACTCCTCTGTAATCACATTCAATCTTGTAGTTGTTGACCCATACACCTTTAACTCTCTGTATTACACTATCAGAGCCCAGTATGTCATGTATTATTGCAATAGTGTTATATCGGAGCTTTTACTCATCGGGACTTTTATTTTTAAAGACATTACAAAAGCAGAGTTGCGATCTCCTTGGCCCCTTTTGTTTAACCCATTTCTATTTTCCTCCATGGGACTAGGTGCGGTGACTGGAGGCTTATCCTTAAGGTGTTAGGGCATTTTTTTCCTGCCCAGGGGTCGTTTTTCCTTCATTAAGAGCTTAGCACCCTTGGTTCTTTAAGTTTCTCTTGACCAAGCACTAGCCAAATATCAGAGCCCCTCTCATCGGAGGTTTCCAATCAGGGAAATAACTTTGGAGTTGCAATATTCTAATTCTCCAATATGCCGATAGTTGTTGGTGCTCGACCCCAGCTCCGCGCCTTTGGTTCTTTAAGTCCTTGCAACTGTGATTCCAGCCCAATATCGGAGCCCCCTTATCGAAACTTTTTCCAGTATCAAATGTTGTAAAGTGCTGACATCTTCAACCTTTGATATGACATCATCATTCCACGTGGCACCTTATGAGTGGTGACACGTTTCACCCATATTTGTCCCCTTGGGCCCCCTCAAAACACCAAAACTGATTGCCATGTTTCCTTCCATACAGCCACGTCATGCTGATGTCAAATGCCACTATAGCTTATCAAAACCAATCATATGTCGCCACGTGTCATTATCGAAGCCAACCTTATGTTGCCACATGTCCTACTAGAGGAGAGAGAAAAGAGCCCGCCCATAATTGGTTTTGTGATGAAATCCTTTGTTAATCCTTTATTGGAATTCCTATTGGTTTTTAACACTATCAGCACTTCACCCATATCGCAACTTTTCAAAGGTTGTCACTTGAAGAAGTTATGATTCTCTAATTACCATTATGCCTAATGTGTCGATGCTCTAATATGCAGGACTTCTAATTTTGCAATCGTTAATATGCTTGATTCTCTAATGTGTGATTGTCGATCTCTAATGTCTTTGGACCTTCAATATGTGATCTTCGATATTCTTTCCTTCCTGAGGTTCTAATCCTTGAGAATTTAGCAAACCGTATCTTTTGATCTAGGAGTCCATTTTTGGACTTCCACATGTCATTGGAAAGCTTGTTCAGAGAACTTTCAAATGGAGAGGGTCTGATATAGTCTTTGATTCCTTATGTGGCTTGGAATATAACTTCAAACCTATCTTCTCATTTTACTCTTTGGACAGTTGAAAACACATTTTGTAGTAAGTGACAACAAAACTCACAGTCATTTACCCCTCCTGTCAGGTGTATCCAAGAACCTACCATCTATGAATGTGTGATCCCTATCAATCCTGTATCATGATGAGACTTATTTCCATGTGCCCCATTAGTCCTTTCGTATTGTCCATGATTTATCGTAAGCGGTCCATGTCTCTGCAAATCTGATAAACTTTGAAGGATGATTGCATTAACTTCTGGTTGCTTTTCCTATTCCCTCACAAGTCTTTCCTGTGACTGAATGATCTTGTCATTATCTGCCTTACAAATTCTGATCTCTACTTTCAAACTTCTCAATGTATCTACTATGTTGGCGAAGTACTCATCGTCATGTTATTCATCAGATCTATTGGGAGAATGATGTGAACTATTATCCACCATTTTTCTTATCATCTCTAATATTCTACTTTCTACAAACATACCATATTAGATAAACCACATATAAACATGATCAATTATTACCTCAATGACTTTAAGGGGATTTTATCTCGTTTACATAACCAATTCTGGATTAGAACAACATATGTATATATAATTAAATAAACATATCAATCACCTCAACATCAACATCAAGATGGCACAAGACCACAACAATGACCATCACAATGCATGCATAGCAACACATAAACAACTGACATGCATGCATGATAAACACATTCCGTCCATCCATTCCATATGTTTGAACCTTAGAATCTCTAATAACAATAAGTGGTATTAGACATCACCCAAAGAGAACGGAAACTCACTCAGATACCAATATGTAATATCCTCCTCCCACATTTACCCAATTTCACTAGCCTTCCCAAGTGAACATGAGATGAAGAGTTACTATGACATGAACCGATCTCCTAGCTCTAGTTAGGGAAGTGGAGCTTACATCTAACCACCGACTGGAAACTCACAACATTCCTCAGGGCTACCGGACACTCAAGGACTACGGGATCACCCTAGGTGACCAAACACTAAGTTGGGGTTGCTTTTCTCACAACTTAAGCCCCAACTACATGCATGATAAGGCCTAGGTGTGGTTGAATGCCACCAACCACACACACAACACTACCTGAGCGCAGTTGTGACCCATATTGTCCAGTTCAGAGATTTCGGTCCCAAGATCTTAGCCACAATTCCAGGTCAGCCTCTAGAGCCCAGAACTTCTTGAGACTTCTCATAATCATTATTGACATGACAAAAAATCTAAACATTCAAAGTCGAATCAAAAACTGGAACTAGACTGACCAAAACATATTAGGCATTTCGTCAAACACATGGAAAACATGTAAGATACAGGTCATGAATGCAGATTATAAAAGTTTGAGATTCATTTAAGCATCAAATAGAAGGCCTCGTTCCCTCTCCACATAGTTTCAACAACACTTATTAGTCCATACATTCATCAACCAATCAATAGCTAAACAATTCATTACAAGAGCCATAGAAGATACACATCGTATAACCATAAAATAACCAGCATATAAACCATGGAAATCAGCCATAATATCATGAACATAATCACTACAAATATACATGAAACACGGTAGAAGGATAGTTATTAAATTATGAAAAATACCAACCAAGTCAGGGACTTCCATGTACCACCCTACCATACATTGGGTTGAACCAAATATCTCTTTCATCCAGTCACCCCTGCGTCATATTCCAAGCATGAATGTGGGATCTCATGGAATAAACCAAAAAAAAACAAATCATGGCTTCCAGAGGCCAAACCAACTCAACCCTCAACCTATAATTTCACCTCATGGTCGGACATCACTAACACCAACCAGATCAATCTCTACCCAAGCTGTCAAGGGCTCCGGGAACTAGTAACTCAATCCATAGCCTACCAGGGCTCGAGAGTGTTTGTCCAACCCGCATCCAAGGACTATTAACTCAACCCACCAAGGGCTCCAGAGTGTTTTCCGAACCTAGGCTCTAGGACTAGTAACTCAACCCAAGATGTTCCAGAGCATTTGTTCCAACCCACATCCATAAGGAATTATGAGCACCAACCAGAAAACAATCAAGTGGAAAAACCCACAACACCATGGTTATGCATGAAATGGAAAGGCAAGGCTAAAACCACTATCAATCCAAGCAAATCATCTATGTCAATGACAACACATAACTAGAAAACCACATGCATATACCGTGCTTCCATAAATAAGCAAGGAAATCACACATGAAACTTGTTACTTGCAAATAAATCCGGTTGTAGTTGTTGATCCACCTATTCCCTTGTGTTTTCATTCTTTCCTTTTCCTTATTTCTCCAAATCCAATGTATTCCAAAGTGCTCCAAGAATGCTCCAACAATATCCTAAGTGTGCAAGAGTATGAGATAATGAGAGAGTACAAGAGAGAGCTCCAAAAATTGAACTGAAAAAAGACTAGAAATTGATCCTCATAAGCCTTTTTATCATTGAGGCCTCTATTTTCTTCATTTTCCTTCATTTTTCTTTCAATTTCCCTCCTCATGCAAATTTTTGTCTCTTCACCTTCCTTTTCTCCTATTTTCCTTTATTCCATAAATAAAATTCCAATTAATTCCACTTTTCCTTTGCCAATTTCCATATCCATAAATTAAGCACCAACGATACCCATCATTATTTTTTTCCTAATTTTTCAACTTGGAGTATGTGTCCCATGACCTTGGTCTTATTTTACTTACATAGGAAATCAACTAGGGGTTTTTACATGAAGTAGTTGACTTTGTGGATAAATGCATTGAATGCTAGCAAGTGAAGGTTGAACGTAAACACCCAATAGGGTTACTGAAAGCCATTCCCATTTTGGAATTGAAGTGGGAAGTAATCTGCATGGATTTCATTACTATTTTCTAAGAACCCCTAGGCAACATGACACAATTATGGTGTCATTGAAAAGATGAGAAAAGTGGATCATTTTGTGGTAGTCAAGTCCACCAATTCAGCTAGTGAAGCAGCTCAAATCTTCATAAAGGATATTGTGAGGTTGCATGGATTTCCGAAGAAGATCATTCTGGATAGAGATGTCATGTTCACTTCCACGTTTTGGAAGGAACTGTTTGCAATCTTGGGAACAAGTTTGGCCTTCAATGCAACTTATCATCCACACATGAATGGACAAACAGAGATGGCATTAAGAATCCTTGATGACATGTTGAGGATGTATGTAATGCACCATCTAAGGAAGTGTGAAGAGTATCTTCCACTTGTGGAGTTTGCATACAAGGGATACCAAGAATATTTGAAAATGAGCATGTTCTAGGCGCTTTACGGAAGGAGTTGTAATACTCCTATCAACTGATGTGATCTAGTGAGAAGAAGCCTTATTGAGACTGATATGGTAAAAGAAATGGAGTATCAAATACAAGTCATTAGGTAGAATTTAAAAGTGGCATGGGATAGGCAGAAAATCTTTTTGTATCAGCATAGGGTGCATAAGGACTTCCAAGTTGGGGAACATGTTTATTTGAGGGTTAGACGTAAGAAAATTTCCTTGAAGATTGGGTCATGTGCCAAGTTGGCACCACAGTTTTGTCGGCCTTTTGAAATAATTAAAAGTATTGTTTTAGTGGCCTATAGATTGGCCTTACCACCATCGATAAAGGTCCATGATATTTTCCATGTTTTATTAGTTAAAATATATGTACAAGACACTAATCATGTTATTGATTAGACTGGTTACAGGTGGAACAAGAGGGAGAGTTCTAGACGTAACCTTTATCCATCCTAGATCAAATAAATCTCACACTCTAGAACTAAGTCATAGAGAAATTCAAAGTGCAGTGGTGGAACTTTGGGCCCAAGGAAGACATGTTGGAAAAGGCTGACAAGATGAGGGAAACATATCCTTTCCTATTTGTTGAGTAAGGAAAATTGTAAAAGCATTGTAAATGTTGTACAAAGTTGTGTGTATAAAGCTCCATATCAGTTGTTTTTTTTTTGTTTATGGTTATTGAACATCAAGGACGATGTTCCCCCTCAAGCGGAGGGGACTATGATATCATTTGGCTAATATTTTCCCTCTTTTAAATAATTCTAATTATTTTAAAATGGCTGAGAAAGGGACATGGATTCCATTGCTTGAGGTAGGAGGTTTCTTGAGGAAATGGTTGTTTTTAAATATCAATCTTGGTTGGATGAAAAGAATTAAATGTGTTGATTATGCATTTAATGTAACTAAAAGAGGAAAGACTAGTCCAAGTGTCCTTCAACTCAAACAACAAACAAGAAATGACAAAAAAAATAAGAGCGGCATGGGTTGCGTTGTCAAGTCAGAGGTTGTTCTACAAATCATGGAAGTGTTAATGGCCTAAATTGACCTCATCAACATTAGCGGAAAACCACCCTGTCGGGGCCCTAATTGAACCCTTTTCCATTTGGAGTGGTGGCTCGGACTGGAATTATGTGACCAGTTTCCCATAATTAAAAATATATGGAATGGTATGAATGATAGCGATAATGTATTTATTATGAAAACTAATATATTTTGCTAACCTACTTATAAATTGCAATAACTTCTTATAATACCTAGGTAAGATAATAACATATGCAATAGAAATATGTCGCAATGGACACAATAATATAGATCATCATGAAATTACGATATTAATTTGATGAAAGAAAATTAATTAAATTTGATTAATTTGATTAAAGCGTCACATATGACAGAAATTCTGTTGTTCACGATATAATATTAAATTTAAATCAAACATTTCAATAGTGATCATGGAAGACTGACTAGCATACATATATGTGAAAAATATCATATAATAATTCCTTTCAAAGCAAAAACACAACAACATAGGATAATAGTACCAGATAAACCATAGATCTGCTCATACTATAAGTGAAAGTGGTTCAACTTATATTAAGAAAAACTTTAATTACAATAGTGAAATTTCAATTCCTCTTCTTTCAAAATTCAGAACCCCCATCTCCATCTCGGAGAGGGGAATTTATAGTCTTAATACAAAAAAAAAGTAAAAACAAATTTTCCTTCAATCTCTGAATAAAAACAAACAGTAAAAACATAATAAGAAATTGTTGCAATAGCTTTTACATTTAGGATGAGGATTTTCTAATGTTGAGTTGCCACAGCATGTAAATGTATAGTAGTCTAGTGAGTTCTGGAGGATGTTTAGGCTTGATCCTCATTTGACTGGTAAAAATAGTTGACTTTAACGGTGATAGCATCTGTGTAGAAACATTGGATAAACAGTGAAGTACCAACCATTGACTGTGAGAATTGACAAGGAATTTCCAATGATTCTCAAGGTCAATTTTGGATAACTCCTTGATTCTTTCAACCATTATTGCCTTGTTCTTCACAAGTCTTCATTAGAGTATTGGCATCTGAAAGTGAACATTCTAGGCAGTTAGAAATTAGATTTTCTTGCAACAGAGTATCATTGACAGATTCAACAATAGAACTAGAATATATTGGGCCTCATTGATTGTATCTTCAGCTTGTTTCATTTTGATTTCCCACTATCAAAAAATTATTATCTTTTCTATTACATCAATATTAGGAAGATGTACCTCTCTTCACTCTCTACTTTGTTTCCAAGTTACGAAATCAGTCAAGTGATCATTTACTTCATCAAAATAATTTGTCATGTCATTCAACTGATAAATCAGGGAATTCATTGTCTTGCATTAATCTTGAATTAATAGGAGTTTGTTGCAAAAGATTTTATGTTGGTTCTTTAACAGAGTATTTAAATCTTTGGCTTCCTTTTTAAATTATTGCAGTTGAGTATTAACACTTAACGACTCTATCCTTTTCTGTGTGGTTCAACTTATATTAAGAAAAACTTAAAATATAATAGTGCAATTTCAAGTCCTTTTGTTTCAAAATTCGGAACCCCCATCTCCATCTCCAAGAGGGGAATTTATAGCCTTAATACAAAAAAGGTAAAAAAAAAAAAAAAAAATCCTTCAATCTCTCAACAGAAACAAACAATAAAAACATAATAGGAAATTGTTGCACCAGGTTTTAAATTTAGAACAAGGATTGTCCAATGTTGAGTTTCCATGACATGTAAATGTATAGTAGGCTAATGAGTTCTGGAGGATGTTTAGCCTTGATCCTGGTGAAAATAGCTAACTTTAATGGTGATAACATCTATGTATAAACTTTGGATAAACAAAAAAGTACCAACCATTGGTTGTGAGGTTTGACGAGGAACTTTCAATGATTCTGAAGGTCAATTTTAGATAACCGCTCGATTCTTTTAACCATTATGTTTCCTTGTTCTTCCCAAATCTTCATTAAAGTCTTCTCATGTAGAATTGAACCTTTTGGGCTATTAGAAATTAGATTTGCTTTCAACAGAGTATCATTGATAGATTCAACGATAGAACTGGAAAGATCTCAGGCCTCATTGACAACATCTTCAGCTTGTTTCATTCTGATTTCCCACTCTTAGAAAATTATTATCTTTTGTGTTTCATCAATCTTAGGCAGATTTTCCTCTCTTCCCTCTCTACTTTCTTTCCCAGTTATGAAATCAGTCAACTGGTCATTTACTTCATCAAAATAATTCTTCATTTCATTAAATTGATTAATTATGGAATTCATTGTCTTGCATTGATCTTGAATTAACAGGAGTTTGTTGCAAAAGATTTTTTGTTGGTTCTTTAACAGAGTATTTAACTCTTTGGCTTCCTTTTTAAATTATTACAGTTGAGGATTAACACTTAACTACTCTATCCCTTTCTTCATCTCTTTAATTTAATCATATTTTACTTATATATCCTTATCATGTTGTATTTTCAATGCATCTAATTGCCTCTGTAACTTTGCCATTTGATTCTGACATTGTTAAGTAATTCTCTATTTCTCAGCAATGAGTTTTTGTTCCAATGATGTTATATTTTCTTATGTTTCATTTAGAATCTCTTGGACTTCGACTACTTTATCTATTATTGCATAAGCATAAGCTCCTGTGAATTGAGTCAATTTTCCCAACTCCTCAGAAGGTGTAGCAGAGGAACCCTTCCACAAAACTTTTAAGGAAGAAATCTTGCTAGGAACTAATGATTGATATTGCTTGAGCTTCCTTTTCTTTCTGCCTCTCTTGACTACTGCCTTGTGCTGAGGACTATAAAATATATCTAAAGGAGGAATCTCCTTTGTATTGAGAGTAATTTCTGAGGTAGGGAAAGCAAGAATAACCTCAATATCCTTTTAACCATGAATGGAAGATTTATCAACAACTTCCTTTGTCCTAGTCTCTTGTTCATCATTTTTAACAGTACCTTGGACCTCCACTTGTTGTGAAGAAGTGGTAGTTTGAGAGGTTGAAGTTTGAACCTTAGTCTTAGGATTTATAGTCATACTGAATTCATTCCAAGCTTGATTTAATTCAGGATTAAAAATCAACTCATCACCTTGAGGTGGGGAAGAAATCAAAACAACCTCTGGCTCAGAATTGGGGGGAACTACCAACTGTGTAGAACTATCACACTGAGAACTTGACATTGACGAATTCTCATGAGGTAATTGTAAGAGATTCAATGGAAATCTGGATATCTGAGAATCTTTGTATTGAAAAAATTGAGTTTTCTCCTCTATTGACAATTGTTCTTCCACTCTTCGCAGCATTGTAGTGTAGGAATAAGACTGTACAAATATATCATTGAATTTATCGTCTTCATGGATAAACTGTACGATCCCTTGGGATGCAGCAAAATTCTTCACCACTAAATTTGATTCATATTTCCTATTGGGAACAGTATGAAATTTTAGAGCTTCAACAACAAGGATCCCTTTCTCGGCGTGGCAGTAATTGGCCAATGAAAATATATTGAACCTTATAGGAAAAATAAGCCATGCCCTTTTATTGGATTCTCTCAATACTTTAGTGATACCATAACCCATTATCTGATAAGCTACTTCTTTGTTGACTAGCTTATCGGGAATGTATAAAGGAAAAACATGAGGATGAGTAAGACTACCCGAGACTCTGATATAGGTAAATAATTCTTCTCCGAACCAATTTCCGACTCTTTGAAGGTTTTTCCTGGCTTCCTTAGAAATTCTTGGTGGTCAAGACTCAAAGATCATTTCCCATTCAAATATATACCCTTCGAAAGCCCCATCAATCATAGGTACCTAGGTGTCCAAGACTTTTGGCACATTAGGGAGTGCATGCAATCGACACATCATAGTTGCAACTTGGGAGAAAGGAGAAGTGAGAGAATCGAGCGAGTACTTACTAGTTTCCTCTGCTTTATGCTTATTTAGGTTGTGTCTCCATTGTCAGATTTGATCTAAGGGGTGCCCATGCTCTTTTACGAAAGCCTCAGCATATTCCTTATTATATACATACTGAGGATTTGGAAAATGGTACATGTTTTGCAAATCCTTGCTAGTGAAAGACCTAATTACTGTCCCCTTCTTAGTTTGAAAGTGCCTATCAGAAATGTCGAAATTTTCTACTACCCAACAGAGAATATCAGTGTAAGGAAGTAATCATGGTATGGCTTCAATTCAATGGAGGAAAGAGTTGGCAACATCATTGGAAGTGGCTTCCGAAACAACAATGTTTTCATTAGTTGTGACTATTCTTTCAGTAAATTTTGGGTTATCGCTTTCAAAGTACTCATAAATTGCTTCCCATGAAGGAATTCCAACATCCCTAGTACACACAGCATTCGAACATAATCCCGCTCTTGGAACTTTATCATCTACCTCTTCCAGAAATGGACTGGCAGATTGCTACTATGGAGCCTTATTTTTACCTCTACTGTCTTTCTTCATTTCTTCCGTGAAGTGAGAACTCGAGCTTACCTGTAGGAGATAGAGGAATAATTAGAGAAAAATATTTGCAGCACTCACAAATGGCGTAAAATGGAAACAGAGCATAGAAGTCCTTTTAAAAATATCAATTACGAAAACCAAAGTGTACTAAATGTAAATTTTTAATTCACTCGAGGCTAATAATTAAACGTTAAATCACTTAATTGAATGGAAATGGGATCACGTGATCATGCCACATTGGATATCGGAACTGATATATTGGAGGGACATTTAAAATAAAGCTATAATATATTGTTTTCCCGATATGGGGAGCTCCAAGATTAAGACTACCTAGACAAGTAAGCTTTTGATATAATATGTTCCGAGATGTGGAGGTTACGATATGCAAAAGGGTCGATATGTTAAAGCAACTAGGAGAACATAACTCTCGTAAGTTATTTTAAATAAGAATTCCAATCAATTAATTCTCGATAAAGTAAATCCCAATACACGAGCATTCAAACATAAGTAAACTATCTCGGAACTTTTGGAGATCATATCTCGGAGGGGAAGAATGTAACAAATAAAATATATAAATAATATAAATATAATGTAAATGATAATAATCATAATTATTTATTAGTTAAGTAGTAATTAGGTTGAAGAGGCATGTCTAAATGAGACATGACTCTTCATGAAGAGACAGTTGCTTGGTATATAAGCAAGCCTCTCATTCTTATTTGTAATTCATTCTCATTCTTATTCATATATTTAATATAATATTTATATCCTCAATGGATAACTTCATATTCCAAGTTTTCTGGAGTAATTAAGTGTAGAAGCAACTTTGTTCGCTTCATTTGGTATTAGAGCCACGTTTGGCTGATCACCAGGCCTTTGGCTATCAACCTATCATCAACCTTGTTGCTGTCATAATTGAAGCGTTTCGCCACACATTTGGAGATTCTCCATTTTTTAGGTCTTTGGCCATTTGCTACTATTTAAAAAATAATAATAATAATAATAAAGAATAAAGAAGGGTATATAGAAAAAAAAAAAAGAGGAAAGGAAATAAACAAACAAAAAAGTGAAAAATATATATATATATATATATATATATATAAAAGGTTTTACATTATTGATAAAAAGTGCATAATAAAGATAAGTGGGAATCTTTTCAAGTATATTTAAGACTTTTTACGTGGAGAAGCCCGTGGTTTTAGAAACCAATGGTAATTGCCCGTGGTTTTAGAAACTAGTGGTAAGTTTTACATTTTACGTGGAGAACATTAACCGAGGTTTTAGAAACAACCCATGGTATTTTAGAAACCAATGGTAATTTCCCGTGGTTTTAGAAACCAGTGGTAAGTTTTACATTTTACGTGGAGAACATTAACCAAGGTTTTAGAAACAACCCATGGTAATTGCCCATGGTATTTTAAAAGTAAAATATATTTTGATAACATTGGAGAAAAAAAGTGTGATCTAAGTAATTTTAATCGTTCAAATCTAAAGATTGTGATGGTACCAAGAGTTACGTCTCATCCAAATTTTCTAAGAAAAAAGAAATATTATTATAATTATAAAAAGGGATACTATATAAACCTTATATAGTTACATATAAAAGGAAAAGCGGGTCTCAAAAAAGTATATATAAATTTTATATAATTATAATTTTATGATACATATAAATTAAAATTATATAATATATATAATTTATAATTATATATATATATATTAAAAAATTTATTATTTTATAAAAAAATTATAAAAAGAGAGTAAAAAAAAAGAGAGAGAAATTATATAATAAAAATAAAAAAGAGGAGAGAGAATATATCATATAAAAAATAAATAAATAAAAGGAGAGAGAATATATCATAAAAAATAGAAATAAATAAATAAATAAATTGTTGAAATAAAAAAGATAGAAGAAGTGAAAAAAAATGAAATCTCTAAGAAATGAACAAAAACAATTCCAAAGAGATGTAAAACAAGAAATCACAATACTTAAGCAACAATACGCTGGACTTGTGGATATTCATTACAAAGAAATAATGGAAAAGGACGAAGAAATTTCTCGTCTCAAGGACCACATCAAAAAATCACTGGTACAAGTGAAGAAGACTAAAGTCTTAAATAAAGAACTAAAGCAGCATTTATCATAACAAAAAGAGGAAAATTTACGTTTAAACAACCTTAATAAAAATTTATTAGAACAAATTAGAGATCTAAAATATGAAAAACTTAAAATTCAAGACACTGAAAATAAGGTTGATGAATAAAAAACCAAAGAACTTTTACATTTGAGAAACCATAATCAAAGTCTGCTCAATCAAACTAAGAAACTTAAGGAAGATAAGAAAGCATTAAAAGATAAGTTGGAACAAGTCACTCAAGAAGAAGTATCGAAATCTCCAATCACAACAATTCAAGTTGAAAATAAGGGAACGAATACCAATCCAGTGAATATGACAACTCAAGAAGACAAGTCAGTTGAAGAAACGACACACGTAGATGTTGCAGTTCAGACAATGGACATCCCAAGTGAATGTTCCATAACCAATTCAACAACATCTTCGCCAGAAGAAAATCTAAAAACTTTATATCGGCATCTGAATCATGAGAATAGACAAATCAACCAAGCTGTGTATCAGGACCATTCAAACCGTAGACAACAAATTAATGTTTCAGAGAATAATGACGTAACATCAATTCTGTCTTATGTTGACAAGTCGTTACAAAATTCTAGTGATCAAAATACTATACAGAAGATTAATCTGGGATGGTCTGATCCCTTCTCAGTGCGACAATTTTGTTTGTCACTAAGAAGATCATATCAGCTTGTATCGACGAAGATGACTGTTCCAAGACAGAAAGACGTTCGAAGCCAAAAAAGAGATCAAGCCTTTTGTCATCAACAAGCTTTGAGGACAAAGTTTTTTGAGGAAGAAGGCAATGTAATGAATAAAATATATAAATAATATAAATATAATGTAAATGATAATAATCATAATTAATTATTAGTTAAGTAGTAATTATGTTGAAGAGGCATGTCTAAATGAGACATGACTCTTCATGAAGATACGCTTGGTATATAAGCAAGCCTCTCATTATTATTTGTAATTCATTCTCATTCTTATTCATATATTTAATATAATATTTATATCCTCAATGGATAACTTCATATTCCAAATTTTCTAGAGTAATTAATTTGTAGAAGCAACTTTGTTCGCTTCAAAGAACTTCGCAACATTTTGTAAAAAGGCTTTGATAAAGTTGTTTCGATAAATATTTCACTTTGGTTTCCTCTTTAAACTTTATGCACTCACTCTCCCTTTTAGATTTATTTTGAAATGATAAAAACTAAACTAAATAAAGCGTCCCCATTATTTATTATGGCTTAGAAAGAAATAATAAAGAAGGGCATTTGTTGTTTTCTACAACAAGAAGAAAAAGGTATTTTTTTATGCAACCAGCTCATAAAATAGAAGAAAATATAGATCAATGACTTGAGAATTAGCCTCTTCGAGGGGGAAACCTCCTTTACATCACATAAATGAAGAAATCTTGGATGATACAAATGACAAGACCTCATTTCTACATAAAGGAGTCTAAGGGGTCACAACATAATGAGAGCCTACATAACAATAATAATGTAAGGGCACAACAATAACAATAGTGGGCTTCTATGGGGCACAATAATCACAATATAGGTATTGTTATACGTGTTTCCTATAGGCAGTCCTTGGCTGCAAAAACTACGCTAGGAAACCAACTCAACCAGCCTTTAGGTTCAAGCTGGCCCTTGAACCAAAGGGGTCTCCCCCAGTTGTTACGATACCTTGTTTAACGTTATTCACTATCACTGAACACCGGCCTATGAAGCACAATGACCAAATTTATGATTTATTTTTGGTGGTTGTTGATGATTGCACAATCCTTATTCATGAATAAATACCCCTCTTACAAAGTCCTTCCTCAAAGTGTCAGCTTCCAACCTGATAAAATAACATGATTTATAAAGAATTTGACAGAAGAATATAAGGATATTCCTAATAATTAAGCAGTCAAATTGAATACTTAATCAATCAAGCAGATTTGGATGTGGGTAGAAAACTTCTACAGCCCAACAAAACACATTGCAGAGGATGACAGAAGGCAATAATTAGTAAATATGTAGAGGAGCTATCTCAGAAAAATAGTCCAATAAACTGATCTCTTTAAATGATTATAATTTTGCAGGGGATTTCAGAAAGATTGATACTCAATCTATTCTTACCCAGAATCTTCTATGAAAACTTGAACATGTGCAGAAAGAGAGTATGAAAGTACTGGAAAAACAACAAGAAACACAAGTTCTTCCATAAACTGGAGCCGGAAGGCTTTGATTAGGAATTCTATAATAGAAGTTTTACAGAGATGAAAGATTTTGGCATCAAAATCCAACCCTTGTTTATTACAAATAAAAGAATATATAGGAAAACCTTAAGCTAAACCTTCATCTGTTGTTACAAGCTTTTAGGGATCAAATTCTAATAATAATCTAAAGATAAAACAATCTAAAAGTAATCTGCAGGAAATTAGGAACTGCTTGCAAATTCTTTGTTTTAAAATATGGAAAGTTGTTGCAAAGTGTCTCGAGTTGTAGGTATTGTTGGAGTGGTTAAAATCATCTTCAAAATCTCTTGGATGCCAAGTTTTCATTTGGATGCCAGCTATGGTCCTTTGGATGCCTAAAAAAATCAAAAGATTTGCCACTGAATATTGTAGTTGATTTTGAGCATAGAAAATCTCAACCTCTACCCATATATTTGGTCACTGTTTGACTTGCTAATTGGATGCCTAAGGATACTCATTGTGATTTGAATTCCAATATTGAAATTGTTTGGTCTGTATCATACTAAACACAACTTGATTGAAGACCCGTATTGCCTCAACATGCCTTCTCGACATAAGGTTGGTGAATCCATATAATAAATAGTTGTGATATGGATTCCAATCACTGAATTGTAGACACATGTTTGGTTAACATCTATAGGTGCCAAGAATTTGAGTCCACTGTAATAATATCCAAGAAGGTAATGTACACTAAATAGACCAATAATATTAAATTATCCTAGCACCTTCAGAATATTGCTTCCTCCATTGTAGTTATATCCATTAGTTGCAGTAAATATTAAATTCCCTTCTTCCTCTTCCTCTAGGATTTGGATGATCACAGACTTCTCAACAAGAGCCTATAAATAGTTCAACATACCATAAACATTCCACACCTGCTCCAGGTACTAGGAAATGAGAAGACCAAAAGTTCCCTAACTGTGTGTTGATAACCATAAACAATGTAAACTTTGAAACATGAACTATAAACTCAAAACGGGCACTCTCGCCAAAAAACCCCAAAAAAACATCAAAAACAGTGCTAAAAATGAAAAGTGTGTATACTGGAACGATGGTTTTTTTTTAGGGTCAATTTTGAACATGTTTTAAAAATGGAAATGAAAATGAAATTTTCGTGCAAAAAACACCTTGAAAATGAAAAAGTGTTGATACTGGAACGATAAAAAAAAATTAGGGTCAATTTTCAACATTTAAAAAAAATGCTAGTAAAACCGAATTTTTATGTGCAAAAAAACAGTTGTTTATGAGGAAAAAAACACACTAATGTTTTTGGTAGAATAACATTTTTCTTTCCTAAATATAAATTCAACATGTTTTCAACCATAACATTCTAGATACAAAAAAAATTGGAATTTTTTCAACCATAAAATTAAAAAACCATGACATTATGAACAAATTACATGACTAAATTAATCAAAATGTCATTATTTATATATTGAATGAAACATACATTATATCTCTAATTTAATGTTGCATTGTAGATATTCTAACCAATAAAAAATTATCATAATTAAGACATATAATCCAACAACATAAAAATGACTCATAACTTCTGATTTAACACCATATGGAAATCAAAATTTGTATTTCAAGATACGATGCAAACATCAGTTATATAAACTGTCTTAGACAATTATTCAAAATCACTCATATTTTCTTGCACGCCATCAGAATTCACATCTTCAGATGAATGACTGGATGTTGACCAAGATGTTCCATATTCTTCTCTTTCATCAACTAGTGCCCCATCTGAGTCCACATGCATGCCCATCATTTCAAGTTTCAAAATTATTCTAGATCTACGACTGGTTTCAGCAGACTCCCGTCTCAACATTGTTCCTTCTGGTAACAACCTTTTTAGAATCTCTATCATCTTGAAATGAAGAGTTCCTCTCTTTGTTGAATTGAAGTCATAAACAAGTATGTCAACATCCTCCAATTTTAAGACGTCTGTGTGGCGGCGATTTATATTTGTACCCTTTCTTTTTCTCTTTTCGCCATTTTTTTTTGCCAACTACCATCTCTGGCTTATACACACCATTGAAGGGGTGTGTATTTGTAGCATATCAATGTACTTCAACACCTGTAACATCCTCATTTTTTTGTAAAAACCTTTATAACCTTAGAAACCCAGAATGGATAGCCATTGGGATCTCCATCTACTAACAGTGCGATCATGCAACCCTCCTTAATATCCTGTATTGAACCCCTGTAAAGGTCTTCCATGGCTTCACGTTAGGCACAAGATCTTCTGGAACCAATATACATCTCTCTCTCCTCTGCCTGTGAAGAATTAATAATACCTTGAGATTGTTTTTTTTCAACAATGTTTATTTCCTCATGTTCATTTGACACATTTTGTGGCCAAATAAATGGACTTTTCAAAGGTATATATTCATTTGTTGTTGTTGAAATGATATCACTTTTATTATTGAAAAATGACTTCCACCAAACTGAATCAGCAATGTCAAAGTACTCATATGCATATCTAATACATTTTTTTAATTTCTTCCAGGCAATCAAAATAATTTATATCTCTATTATGTCTGTGTGCATTATGAACTTCACCAACTGATTGTAATAACAATATTTTTGATGCAAATATTGGATGATCTAGAATGAACTTCAAAAATTCCAAACCTGATGACGGTGCCCATTCTGCAGTAGTTGATTACTTCTTGCCCCATATTAGTGTTTTCCCATCAGTTTTTTTGATACGAAATTGAAGTTGGAAGCTAATGTCATTAAGTTGTTCAATGCATTTCTCCTCACCATGCCATCCCAGATAAACCTTTTCATGTCAACAGTTTCTTCCACCACATCAAAAGTAGGCTCTGGCATTTATGATTTCTTAATACATTCAATTAATGATGGAAAGCTCCCAACTTCCTTCCTCCTCAATGTGACTGAAAAACAACTGAACATCTGATCAATATGGTCATGAGTGTGCCCAACAAGAAGGAAACCAACCTTTACCTTCTGAAAAATTCTCAATTCAACAAGCATGTTTAGATATCCAAAACCAACCTGATTTTTGTTTTCACAGCAAGTGTTGTCCAATTGTAGATACAAAACTTCAGGAAGATTACCAAACCAATGAGAAAGCACATCATGAGTTATGGTTATTGTCAGATTTGCATCATTATGAATATTTGGAGCTGCGAAGTACACCCTTGGAAACATTTTCCCATTGAAGACCATACAACTGACCAAGTGATACTAAATAAAATTTTCCTCCCGTAAATTTTTGGGTGTGCGAAAAAAATGTGGTAAAAGTGTTTTCTTCTGGTCCATACCATCAATTATCAAACCCAAATATTTATTCAGATTATCATAACACTTCTTTCGATGCTTGTACAACTTTTTCCTTTCACTTGTTTGTTGTTCGCGATGCTCCTAAAGTTCTTTGACAATTGAATCTACACAACATAAAAGAAAGCCATTAAGAAATATGTTTTCATAGTTGATGACTATACAATTTTAAAAGTTAAAGTTATGAATGCTTACCTCTTTCTGACCCTTCACATTTGTCCCTTTTTTATTTAAGAGAAACACATGTACTGCAAATCCCCATCCTTGTCTTCTTAGGAATACGGACATTGTTGAATTCTTTCTTCCATACCTTCACAAAATATTGATATGTAATAAACTGACCATGTCCCTTAGCACCTTCTGCATATTCTTTGTATAAGTTGTATATTTCTCAACTTGAAAAATTATTTGGAATATGTATTGTCTCTCTATTTGGCATACACTCTCCATGCTTTGAAAATAAATATTTCATCCATGACATTGCAGTATTTGATAATGGCCCAAACTGTCGTTTATGATGTACTTTTGAATAAAATGTGGGATCATTTTCCAAATTTTCTTGGATTCTCGAGAGACAAAAATTCCCCATCGAATGAAACATTTTGAAAGCCTTTCTACAGATAAATAAAAACCCAATATGATATTCATAACCTGACAATGTAGATTGCATGCACCCAACTAAATATGAATTTTGCATGCTTTTATTCATTGACAAATATCTCTTCATTTTCTCTAATGCAAATTTGTAATCCATATGTTTCAAGCAATCTTTCTGACAACATTCACTTGAAATGAGAGCGCTGATAGAACTTCTTCTCGTCAAATATTCTGCTCTACTCCTTGTATAACTAGAACATCTTGTATTGATACGAAAAGGTCTTCTCCTACTCCTCGATACAATATTTCTTGGAAACATCTCCATCATTGGATCATCATTTGTATAAGCATTTTCATCATCATTATGAGGAATGTTATTCACACTATGATCAATTGTGCTTTTCAAACACTAACTTGGAGGATATTCTTCATCTTCCCCTTCTTCAGTGTTACTGTCATAGTCCTTAGAATTGGGACTAAATGGAAAATTTGACTCGATGTTTATTGGATATTCTTCCTCATGTGCATTGCTAGTGTTGCTCTCATAGTCCATAGAATTAGGACTACATCGAAAATGTGACTGTTTACTTACTAAAAATGCTACATCCTGTCCTTTGTCACTGCTACTCTTATAGTCATTAGGATTAGGACTAAGTGATTCATCATGTCCTTCATCACTACTGCTCTCATAGTCCATAGGATTAGGACTAAGAGGACACCATGACACTACATTCTTTTGAAATTTTTCATCATGCTCTTCATCACTACTGCTCTCATAGTCCATAGGATTAGGATTAAGTGGACACCATGACACTCCATTCTTTTGAAATTTGTCATCATGCTCTTCGTCACTGCTGCTCTCTTAGTCTATTGGATTAGGACTAAGAGGACACCGTGACACTCCATTCTTTTGAAATTTTTCATCGTGTTGTTCATCATTGCTGCTCTCATAGTCCATAGGATTAGGACAAAGTGGACACCGTGACACTTCATTCTTTTGAAATTCTTCATCACTATTGCTTTCATAATCCATAGGATTAGGACTAATTGGACATTGTGACACTCTATTCAATTGAAATTCTTCATCACTTTATGTTCTCATAGTCCATTGGATTAGGACTAAGAGGACACCATGACACTCCATTCTATTGAAAATTTTCATCATGCTCTTCATCACTGTTGCTCTCATAGTCCATAGGATTAGGACTAAGTGGACACTGTGACACTCCATTATTTTGAAATTCGTCATCATGCTCTTCATCACTGCTTCTCTCATAGTCCATAGGATTAGGACTAAGAGGACACTATGACACTCCATTCTTTTGAAATTTGTCATCATGCTCTTCATCACTGCTACTCTCATAGTCCATAGGATTAGGACTAAGAGGACACCGTGACACTCCATTCTTTTGAAATTTTTCATCATGCTCTTCATCATTGTTGCTCTCATAGTCCTTAGGATTAGGACTAAGTGGACACCGTGACACTCCATTCTTTTGAAATTTGTCATCATGCTCTTCATCACTACTGCTCTCATAGTCCATAGGATTAGGACTAAAAGGACACCGTGACACTCCATTCTTTTAAAAAATTTCATCATGCTCTTTATCATTGTTGCTCTCAAGTCCTTAGGATTAGGCCTAAGTGGACACTGTGTCACCCCATTCTTTTGAAATTCTTCATCATGCTCTTCATCATTGCCGCTCTCATAGTCCATAGGATTAGAACTAAGTGGACACCGTGACACTCCATTCTTTTGAAATTCGTCATCATGCTTTTCATCACTACTGCTCTCATTGTCCATAGAATTAGGACTAAGAGGACACCATGACACTCCATTCTTTGAAATTTTTCATCATGCTCTTCATCATTGTTGCTCTCATAGTCCTTAGGATTAAGACTAATTCGACATCGTGACACTCCATTCTTTTGAAATTCGTCATCATTCTCTTCATCACTACTGCTCTTATAGTCCATAGGATTAGGACTAAGTGGACACCGTGACACTCCATTCTTTTGAAATTCGTCATCATGCTCTTCATCATTGTTGCTCTCATAGTCCATAGGATTAGGACTAAGTGGACATCGTGACACTCCATTCTTTTGAAATTCTTCATCATGCTCCTCATCATTGTTTCTCTCATAATCCTTAGGATTAGGACTAAGTGGAAACCGTGACTCTTTATTTATTTGAAATTATTCATCCCCTCTTTCATCAGTGTTGCTCTCATAGTCCTTAGGATTAGGACTAAGTGGAAGAATTGACTTTCTATTCATAGTGGAAGAATTTCCGTTATATTCATCAATATGATTAGAGTTGTTACGCGACGAAGATGTTGATGCTTTACAAAGCGAAACTTCACTATTAGAAGAATCCATCCCTTTCAAATAGAAGAGGTTGAATGATACAAATGCAGACTCTCCTAAATATATTATATAGCTTAGAGAATGAAAATTTTCCTCCAAAAATTTTCGCCAAAATATTTCCCTCCAAAAATTTTGTTTCATGTATTTCCCTCCATTATTTTATTCTACAATTTATTGAAAATTTTTAACTAAATTTATTTATGAAATAAATCTTTAAATTAAAATTGTAAACTAAAACTTTTACCTAAATTATTTTAATAGTTAAACTATATAATATTTACTAAACAATTGAATGTTTTTTTTTAATTTTTATAATACCTTATAAAAGAAATTAATCCCACATTCACCGCGCTGAAAACAATTCCATAATATTCATTTTATCATAATTTCCTATATCGCCATAACAAAATTAACTTGTTAAATTTATTTTTTTTTTAAATTAATCCCACATTAACCGTACGGTAAAACATCTCTGTAATTTCACCTATATAATAAATTTCTTTATCACTATTACTCACATCACAACAAGGTTTTTGGAGGTTCATTAAAAGACTTGAGGCGAATTTGTGGAGCAGCTACATTGCTATCAAAAACATATTCAACGGAGGATTCTCGTATTTGAAAGGTTCGTTAATTTTTCTGCTTTGCAAATTTCAAAATTAAATAAGTTTAATGAAGTTCAATTTTATTTTTTTTAATTTAAAACTTTTTGTGGACCAAATTTACCCACTACGTCTGCAGTGGGCATGGTGGGCCCAGTGATTCTCACAGCAGCCAAATGGTCCTGTAGGTTAGGAGTGGTGGGGATGGTTACCCGGCCCTCCGCCCCACCCCAGCGGCCTGCGAGGTGGCAGGGCGATTCTCGGGTGGAGAATCACCCCGCCACCCCGCGGGTCTTTGGGCCACTGGGAGGGGGCAGGGGAGCTGGCGGCAGCTCCCCCCGTCCCACCCCGGGGGCCCAACGGCCTGCGGGGTGGTGGGTGCCCACCACCTCGCAGGTCATTAAGCTGTCGGGGTGGGGCGAGGGGAGCTCACGGCATCTCCCTCGTCACGTGTTATCGAGCCGCCAGGGTGGGGCGGGGGAGCTGCCGCCAGCTTCCCTGCCCACCCCGGCAGCCTGACGACCCGCGAGGTGGCGGGGCAATTCTCGGAATCGCCCGCCACCCTGTAGGCCATCGAGTCACCGGGGTGGGGTAGGGGGAGTTGGCGGCAGCTCCCCCACCCCACCCCACGGGTCATCAGGCCGCCAGGATGGGGCGGGGAGAGTTGGCGTCAGCTCCCCCGCCCAACTTCGACGACCCACGGGGTGGCAGGGCAATTCCGAGAATCGCCCTGCCATGCCACGGGCCGTCGGGGTTGGGCGGGGGTCAGTGGTTGGGCGGCCAGGGTGGGCTAGGGGGCTAGACCCAATAGCCGGCTCGGTTGGCCAGCCGATTTTTAGGGTGTGGCGGCAGGGCAATGTATTTTTTAAATTTCTTTTTTTTTTTTCTAAATTGTTATGGTTTATAAAATTAATTATCATTTATCGTTTTCGTTGTTAATTTAAGTTACTATTTTTTTCATTTATTGATTTATATGTGTCTTTTTTTCAGGAAAATGGAATCAAAGAAGATTTTTGTGAATATTTCTCGACCAAAGACTCTTAAAGGTGGATCTTCAAAAAACATTGGTGAACGAACCCCACCTGAGCTGATAGCTACAAATCTTTGAAGTGCCTCAAATGATAAGAAGATGATTTCATACTAGAATAAATAAAAAGAAGTGAAACTTCCATCAAATGTCTGGTATGTGAAAGAAAGAGAAAGCCAAAATGTGCAAAATATGTTGATATACCTAATGATAATGGAATTTATGACGTGATGGGAAGATTCATAGACATGTGTTTGGTACTGGACATTGAAGTTGTTTACATACTTAAAAAACCACCCAAGTCACATGAAAGTATTAAATACCAGTTATCATATTCATTGTATGACATGAGAGAGGTATCTACAAAGTTGTGTAAACAAATCATAAATGAGATGAAACAAAATATCGTAAGTATTGTTATTTATATTTGTGTGTTGCATTCTTTTAACTGTCTCACTATATTTTTTTAACTTCGTTTTTATTGACATATGATATTTTGTTTGGCAGAATTTTCTTGAAAGTTGTTCAATTAGGTTGGGAGGTATTCATTTCATAGAGCATGATATTATGAAATTTGTCAGCAGCTTCTACTCAGTGTCAGAAGAAGATATGGCAAACAAGCAAAATGTAGTAATTCATGATGCTACAAAACTACATCCAAAAGATCAGAAAAAACAAAAAACAAAAAAAAACCTCTAGTGGATAAATTTAGTAAGGGTAGACAAGTTACTTTTTAAGATGAGGAAGTTGAAACTGGCAGTGAAGAATATGTTGTCGTTACTGAGGATGACATTGGAACTGAGAAGAGTCGTAAAAGACCAAAAGTAACAATGCCCAAGAATAAATCTGTTACAGTTAATGATGAAAATGTTATGAAAAAGAAAAGTAAAGTTGAACATTTTGAAGTAGTTATTACCAATAGTTAAGAACCTAGTGAAACTTCAAAAGAAAGCGGAGAAATCATTACACTAGGAGCTGATTTAGAGGATGGCATTATCAAAATAAAACAAAATGCCATTCGACAGAACTTGAAAAAGAGAAACTTGATTGAGGGTGATCGTACATTTCAACTTAATGTCAGACAAATCTATAAGGCAAGTGAAAGATAATGTCAATATCAAATCAGAAAGCCACACCATTTGCATGTTCACAACTTGAAGACATTGATGAGGTATAATCCATATGCTCATGTGGTTAATTATGTGCTTCTTGTTGATCCAGTTCAAGTTCCCAACAAAGAAGCATTTGTTAAGTCAGAATGTTTTGAATACAATTATTATGTGCTTGGGGGGAACCATTTTGTAGAAGCTCAAATACAATTGATGGAGGAATATCCCAATAACCCACATTTTGAAACAATGAAATGTATCATTTATGTTGGTTTATCAGATACAGAAGCAAAGTTAGTGGCATGGGATCATAATTCATATAATGAATATAGGGTTTCTATGACTTTCATCCAAAGGGTTAGATTTATTCATAGTGAATTTGAAGAAAAATGTAGTGGGGATAGGATAAATGTTACTGTAGATTTCCGAAAGGAATGTTGTATGGAAATAGGCTATCAAATTGAAGATAAAATCAATTCAAAAGGCGGAAAAGGCGGCAAATTTAGTGATTTATTCAGAGGTGTTGATAACATTTTCCCGTTGGTATTTAGAACTAGAGAGATATGGGAGTTGATTAATGAGATTTTTAACATGTGGAAGAACATTGGCATTAAAAACCAGAAAGTGAAAAAGTCTAAACCATTGATATGTAGCAACAGTGAATCAAGTCTTGAAATGAAGCAGCTTCCAAAAGATATGACTATCACACCTTGGAGAGCATTGCAAGGAGTGAAGGATGAAAAACTTGTAAAATCAATATTATCTCGTGTGAGGTCAGGGGAATTATCATTGGAGGAAATGTCTAAGGAATTTCAAAAGTAAGTTTGTTGAATTGTTTTTATTTATTTCTAGATTATAATTTTCTTTTAAATATAACATATTGTTCTTGGTAGTATTTGTTATACATATCATTATATTAACTTTTTTTACTTTATCTATGCAGTCACAAAGTTTACATGAAAATTAAAGAACAAATGGTTAAATTGTTGAATGAAGATAGTTGGGATGATGTTGTACACAACTATCCAGATTCAAGTTCTACATCAACATTAAAAAAAAATTATCTTGCATTTAAAAAGGTATGTTGACTATACATTCATTTTTATTCATACGTGTACTATTTTTAATATATAACTTACACATATATTTGTTTATTTTATAAAATATGAAGAATGATGAAAATGGAACACGAGATAGTTTCATAAGCTTTATTGAAAAATAAAGATCGAAAGACTGAAGAAGCAACGTCTTAAGAATTTTGAACTTGATCCAACTCTTACTCATTTCATTTGGAATGGGCTAGACACTATTCAATGCCAAGTAATACAAGGCGATTGTGAAGACATTGCTAAACTCATACCTAAAATGGATTATGCACTAGTTATTGCAAATATTTCCCATGATTTCAATATTCCAACCATTGACTATGATAGTGACCCTTATACTTATCAAGCTCTTAGTAAAGTGGTTGCAGGATTTCTAGAAGTCACGTCATCACCATTATGGAGATTTGTGACATTTCATTCAGACACACAATTGGCAATGTTATTGTCAAGCTTCAAGGGGAAAACAAATTCAAGGATGCAGCTTACATGGTAAGGCGTTTAAAATGTATATTTGATTAATGTTAAAAAATTCATTTATGTACAAGTTAATTGAACTTTTACTGTTTCATGTTACAGGCAAAAGTCAAATCTTTTTAACCATGAAGATCAACCATTTATAAATGATTGTGAGTTCATCCATATTGATAGTTGGGCAAAAGATGATAGCTATATGTCTATGATTTTTAATCGGGTAGATGGAAAGAGTCATAGCTAAACATTGACTTATGATGTTGTTGTGAGAAAACTAACATATGAAGACAAAGAAGCAAAAG
Source organism: Pinus tabuliformis (assembly GCA_031772625.1). Classification (NCBI taxonomy): domain Eukaryota; kingdom Viridiplantae; phylum Streptophyta; class Pinopsida; order Pinales; family Pinaceae; genus Pinus; species Pinus tabuliformis. The sequence continues at coordinate 788,949,627 of CM062811.1, forward strand.
GAGAGATAGTTAACATTTATCAAAAACCACAGTTATTGATTAACTATCTTATAGACATATGTTCAAATGAAGGAGATTGGGTTCTGGATTTATTTTCTGGCTCAGGTAAGTTTTATTATATGGAATTGAATTTCAATATGTTATTTATTAATTTATATGTCATTGTACTAATTTACTTCACTATTTCTTTTATGTTTGATAATTAGATACAACACTAGCATGTTGTCTTCAAAAAGGAAGAAATTGCATTGCCATTGAAAAAGATCCAATACAGTGCAATTTTATTTAGCAAAGAATTAATGCTCTTCAATTTCTTCCAGATGCAATGCAAGAAATTGGGTTGAAGAAAGGGGACTTTAGTGAATCACGTGTGGCAAAAAAGGCAAAGGAACCCCAACCACCATTACACGGAATGATTGGAAAGGCATACATTGGGAGATTCGCAAACATCAAAGATCCATTAGAGGAGGAAAATGAGCAAAATGAAGCAGAAAATATTGTGGAAGAAGACAATGATGAAACTCTAGAGGACGAAGAGTTTGGATTACGTGACATTGTTGATTAAATTTAAGTTATGCTTGGAAATCAAGCTCATTTTTTGTAACTATTAATTAGTTATACTTGTAATGTTTTGACTTTAGCATTTTATGATAAGAATAAGCACTCAATTAAGGTTGTTAAATGCATTCAATATTTGTATTATATGATTTTCGCATTAATTTTTATGTTAATAATTATTTTTTGAAAAAAACAGTGATTATTATTATTATTATTTTGACATGAAATTCATAAAAATAAAAATAAAAACTATTATTTAACCATTTTTAGTTAAAATTTTCCTATAAAAATTGTGATTTTGACATGTCATCTCTAGCAAAAAATTATCAAAACATGTAGTTTTTTTAGTTATATTTATGTTAAAAATGGTTATTTTTATGTCAATTGTTAAAATTTTTGTTTTTTAGAGACAATTATTTCATGTGGATTGAAAAATTAATTAATGATGTATAAATATGTAGAATATCGAAAATTCAAAATATCGACCTTCTTCTTTAAATATGCAAAACAATAAAAACCTCACTACAAAAAAAAAAAACAAGAAAATATGAAGAAGAAGACCACTTCAAAAATTATTAAATTTAGAAAATAATTATTTACATTTCATACATTAGAAAATTTAAAGTCAAAAAATAGGTCTTTTAAAAAAAGGGTCTGATGTAGAATTACCACTTTTTTAAATCAGCATGAAAATCACTACCATTCTAAAACGTAATGTGCATAAAAAAATTTAAAGTGCCAAAAACTATGCTCTAAAAAAAACATGTGTGTTCTACATCACCCATTTTCAAAATTGGGTCACTTTATTGCTATCTCTACGAAATGGGTAACAGTATCAGTTCCCATTTCAAAGTTTATATTGTTCATATACCCTGAAGTAATTTTTCCAATAAGCTTTCCAGTTGCAGATGATTACATGCTCATGCCCCATCCACCATTGGCACTTAAAAATTAAAGTTTCTTATATAACCAATTTGCAAAGCATATAAATCCAACGTCCTTGAATTCATCCTCCACCATTTAAACTCATCTAAATAATGTGCTAGTAGAAAATAAAAATCATCGTTAGTGATATCTGAAACAGAATGTACAAGAGCACCTTAATTGTGTAGTAGAGAGGAAATTTGTCTTTCAAGAATGTGAACAAAAAAAATCTTCTTTGTACAGTATCTATATTATACGATGCAAGACTAGCACCAATTGTAATACCCCAACCAAGAAGAAAACTAGCAAGGAAGATATTCTGAAGATCACCAATCAAAACAATAGGCTTCAAAGAATCATACATTCCAAAGTATAAACCATGATAGGCTATAATTCCCACATAGGAAATGTTGAACCCGCAATAAGGAGAGAAGATACATCAACTGCACCACCAGAGTCCAGGTTTCCAGCAGACCATTTCTAATAACCATCCCTGTTTTTCCAACGCATTTCTTCCATAACGAAATCTGGGCTTATACTCTTGATAGAACCGATAAATCTCCAAATCACTCACAATATGGAAAAATTCTCACGATGCTCCAAATTAACGTGATTCTACAGAAAACACATGTTTCAGAATATGAAAATTTGTCTTTGTTTGTCCAGAATCTGTAGTCGAATTTCACTGTCTGGAAAACCCTAGGAAAAAATTTAAAACATCAGAGAGACATAAGTAACCATTAAATCCACCACTGGAATTAGGATTGATATTTTCTTTGACTTTAGCTCCCTCATTTACTGTAAGATGTGTATACCGCTCTTAGGGAGAGAGTATATCTGGAACTAAGCGGTGACTTGCAATCACAAAAAGCGGGTCAAACCTTTCACTGTTTTTCAATTTTTCTTCTTCCGTTAATGTGCCTTCAACCTTGCTAATTTCTGCAAGAAGATGAGATTCATCAATGAATGGTAATTTAGCAACACCCTCTATCAATTCAACCACAGCTGGGACTGTTATCTTTATAAATTTTCCATGGAAACATCTCTCACACATATCGTAATAGATCCAAAACTCATCAGAGACATAATTTTCTCCACAAGATTCACACAATGTTTTGCGCAAGCCACGATCCAATGCATTAATTGTGATGCCTCAAAATTTTTCCTTGCCTTACTAGAAAATCCATAACCAATGAAACGCTTGAGATGGATCACTATAAGCAGTTTCTAGCTTGGTGAAGAATTTCAGAGCATCTATAAGTGAATCCACTTCATTTATTACCAGGCTTAGATCAATTGAGCAATGCAGGAAATTCATGCCCTTTATCTGACTTCAGAGGCAACCACCTCTGAAAAGAAATGAATATTTGTTCATATATTCACCACATCGCAAGTCGACATATCTATGAAACACAGTGCAAAAACCCTCGGTTGTGCAAGGATTTTTTTATGGTTCCAATTACGAAGGGATCCAACCTGTTGTACCGAAACCAGAAGCTGATTTTGGAGGGACTGTTACTTGATAAATGGTTTTGGACCTAGGGGGTCTGAAATGCATAGGAATATGCCACATGGAAAAGTGGTTTATTTTTCAAAACAAGACTTCAAACCACCCTAGCTGTTAAAGCTCGGATGACCTTGGGGGATCTGAAGTGAAATGAAATTTGTTGATCTTATAAGAGCTAATATTGACCATTAAAAATTGCTCCATATTTATCCCATGTGCTATTGTATTTCAATATTTATAAAGGTGTGCTCCTCCCGTGCTTTGATTAGTGTCGTTGTGGGCTCCTCCTTTGACTTGACATGCTGCTTTGACTTGTATATGAATTATGATTAATAATACAACTTTAATTTTAAAGAGATATTTATATGAAAATATTCAAAAATATTTTTATAAAAATATCATGGTACTTTAAAATTAAAAATTTATAAATCATTCAAAAGTATTTAATAAGCATATATCTTAGCTTTTGGCCAAGAAAGAAATTGGCAATTTCTCACTGAAAATTTGCAATTTTTAGTGTACCAAAATATGTTACAACAAGGACTACATGGGCACAACAATAACAATAAGGGGGCTACACTAAAAATAACAATAAGGGGCTACACTAGTATTATAGGGACTTAAGATGCCCCTCTCCTTCAAAAAAATGTTGTCCTCAATGCTTGAGTAGGTCTGGATGCATATGTATAAAATTATCATCCCACCATGTGGAATCTTCAGCGGGTAAGTTCTTCCACTTTATGAGATACTCTGGAATTGATCGATTTCGTAGCGGTCGATTTATTGTTTCTGTAATTTCTTCAGGTTCCAATATGATTTTTTCTTCCGCGTAAAGTTTTGTCAATGTTGCTTGAACTGAGAGCTTGTCACCTATACCCTTCTTTAAGCATCAAACATGGAAAACTGGGTACACTCCGGAAGATGCAGGAATATCCAATTTGTATGCCACATTACCAAAAATTTTGTAACACCTTGTAAGTACCATAGTACTTTGGTATAATTTATTATCCTTCTTATCTTGATTGAGGGAAATTTTTTTGTATGGTTGTAGCCGTAAAAATACACAGCCGCCTACATACAAACTACTTTCGCTACGATGTTGATTTGCCTATTGTTTCATGATTTTGTGCCAAAGCGAAGTTATCCTTAAAGAGTTGGAGAACTTGTTGTTGATGCTCAATGTGATCTTCCACTACTTGAACCCTAGAATTTTCTCTTAAATATCATGTGCTGAATGGTGGATGATATTCATAAAGTGCTATAAATGGGATCATTTTCAATGCATTATGGAAGGAAGTGTTATAACACCATTTAGCCAGAGGTAACCACTTGAACCATTGTGTTTGTTTATCATATACAAAGCAACGAAGATATTCTTGCAAAAACTTGTTCACTATCTCAGTTTTCCCTTCATATTGAGGATGATAAGATGATATATGAGTTAATTGAGAACCCAAACAAGAAAATAATTCTGACCAAAAATTTCCAGTGAAAATGGGATCTTTATCGCTTACAATAATATTTGGGTTTCCATGTAGCTTTTGAATTTTTTCCATAAATGCAATAGCAATTGTATTGGCTTTAAATGGATGAGATAATGCACAAAAGTGTTCATACTTGGTAATTATATCAACTACCACCATGATGACACACTTTCCTTTGGACTTCTGTAAACCTGTGATAAAATCTATTGAGACATCCTCCCAACATTGACTTGGAATGGATAAAAGTTGTAACAAACTTGGGGTCTTAATTGTCTCAACTTTAATTTGTTGGATAACCAAACATTTTGCCACAAACTTTTGAATATCATATTTAAGGCCATCACAAAAAACTCCTTCTTGACCCTATGGTAATTTTTTTTAAATCTCGAGTGCCCTCCTAAGGGAGAGGTGTGTAATTCCAAAAGAATATTTTGTTTGAGTTGGGAATTATTACAAAGATATAAGCGATATTTGTACCATAATGAATCATTTTTCCATCTAAATGTATCAAATGTATTGGGATATTGTTGCAACTTTTGAATGAGTGTCCACACTTGTTCGTTATTCTTCCATTCATCCCTTGCTTTGATTATCCAATCTGGTTGGATAATAGAAATGGAACAAAAAAATGCTTCCACATCCTCATCCTTTCTTGAGAGTGCATCTGCAACAACATTTTTCTTCCCTTTTTTGTAGATGAGTTCAAAGTCATAACCCAACATATTTGTGACCCATTCTTGCTGCTCTTCTAAAGATAATATTTGTTCCAAAAAGTATTCAAGACTAACATGATCTGTTTTTACCTTGAAGTGTCTTCCCATTAAGTAAGGTCACCATTAATTTAGTGCATGTAGTATTGGCAACATTTCCTTCTCATAAATAGGTTTGTGTAAATACTTTCCTTTTATTGGACACATTTCAAAAGAAATGGGTCTTCCTTCTTGCATTAAAACAGCACCAATTCCATTTCCCGAGGCATCACATTCCACAATAAATGTTTTTGTGAATTTTGGTGCAGTTAATATCGGTGTTTGGCACATTACCTCCTTAATATGTTCAAAGGCCTTAGTTGCTTCTGGAGTCCAATAAAATACATCATTCTTCAGTAATGTTGTTATAGGTGTTGCTATTCTCCCATAATTCTTAACGAACTTACGATAATACCCTGTCAACCTGAGAAATCCTCGAATATGCTTTATGGTTGTGGGGATTTTTCATTCCTTAATAGATTTAATTATGTTAGGGTCTACCTTGACACCCTCATGAGATACAATATGACCCATATATTCCACCTCTTGTACTCCAAAGAAACATTTGGAGGTTTTCACATATATTTTTTTCTCCTCCAATAGTTTGAGCACCCTATCAACATGTTGAACATGATCCTTCCAAGACTTGTTATAGATTAGTATATCATCAAAAAATACTAACACGAATTTTCTAAGGGTGGGTTTGAAAATGGAATTCATCAAACCTTGAAATGTGGAAGGTGCATTGGTAAGGCCAAAAGGCATGACCAAAAATTCATAATGACCCTCATGAGTTCTAAATGTTGTTTTCAGAATGTCTTCAGACTTCATTCTAATTTGATGATATCCCGAACAAAGATCCGACTTGGTGACGAAAATTGCTCCATGTAATTTATCCAACAATTCATCAATGACAAAAATGGGAAATTCATCAATAATAGTGAGCTTGTTGAGCTCCCTATAATCCGAACACATGTGCCACGATCCATCCTTCTTGTGCACCAATGCTACTGGAGCAGAGAAAGAAATTTAACTAGGTTGAATTATACTGGCCTCTAGCATTTCTGCAACCATACGTTCAATTTCACTCTTTTGGGAATAGGAATATTTGTAAGTCCTGATGTTTAGAGGAACACTTCCTGGAATCAAACGAATAGCATGATCATGATCACAAATAGGTGGGAGGCTTTTGGGAGTCTCAAATAGTTTGGAACGATTGTCCAAGAATTTTTGGAGATCTAGAGAAATAGATGATTTCGATGTTTGAACCTCTATGATCATAATTGTGAAATTACGCCCTGTTGTTCTTTTTGTTGAAAATGGCAACAAGAAATGCTAAAAATAGCACTACTATAAATAGCAGTTCGGGTACCAGTGTTGGACATAGCAACAAGGAATGAGAAATGAAAGTGATAAAAATAGCATTGCTATAAATAGCATTTAGGGATGGATTCTTATTTTAGTTAGTCCGTGAACTAAAATAGAGAAGTAAAATTCGAATTTGATCTTAGCAGTTGTTTGTAAAATAATTAATTAATTCACCATGAGTTAATTAGTTGTATAAAATCAAACATGAAGTCTATGTGGGGACATGCAACAGTTTCTCCATTGATTGAGGAATTTATCCATCAGTTAAAGAGATAAGGATGAGTTGTAATTAGTTGGCTTAGTTAACTGAGTCAAGTCCAATTAGATTAATTCAAATAGTTTGTTGAATTAATTGTGAGTTCAGTTAGTTAATGCTTGCATGCATGTAATTGCTGCTCTCCTAATAACTGAATATTCTCTCATAAATAACTCATGCATGTTAGTTCAGACAGAGGGCCAGTTGAGATCAGAGGAGGGACAGTGTACTATCATTGGATGAATTTTTCCTATAAAGGAAACTCATCCATGCAGAAAGATTTATCTCCTTCGGGTTTGTGCAGTTATTTCTAAGCCAAGTGAGCTGTGTGAGGTGGGAATTCACACAAGTGGAAGCACTAGACCCCAGGAAAAACTGTGCAAGGAAATAGGAGGCTTGGATGGCAGAGGAGAAGGTTGTGAGAGCCTTTGACTGTCTATGAGCAGTATTGTTTTAATTGCAGAGAGAGCAGGATAGCTTGAGAGCTGATTCTTTTTGTAACTTGAACAATATTTCCACTTGTATGATAATACAGAGATTGGGGTTTTAAGCTGAGGCTTTCCCTGGGTTATTTCTTCTATGTTATGTGTGATTGATTTCTCATTCTCAGTTATATGTGTTCTCTTGATCTTGCTCAATTTGATTAAGCTTCCGCAAAGTGTTGTAGAAGTAGATCTTGTATTATGTTTTAGTATATTGCATAATCTATTGATCTACAGTGGGAATTTCTACATGGTATCAGAGCAAAGGTGATTAAGGCAAAGAACAGTATACAAGAAGGAGAAGTTTGAAGTTTTAGGTTCCTGAATATAGAAGTCGAGTTCTTATCACATCTCAATTTCACCAATGGCGTTCAGCGGTTTAAGACTCGAGTATGCCCTTAATGGCAGCTTGAATTATATAGCCTGAAAGGATTGCATGGAGGCAGTATTAGAGGATAATGGTTTAAAGGACTTCATTGATCGAGAAGTCCCCAAGTCGACTAATGCTACTCAACTGGCGGAATGGAAGAAATGTGTGGCTAGAGCAAGGAGAATCCTCCTAGAGGGAGTTCGAGACCACATTGTCTCGAGCCTCCATGGGAAGGAGACACCATTTTTGATGTGGAAAACATTGAAAGATCTATATCAGAACAGCAGCGATCAAAGGAAGCTGGTGCTGAAAGACAAGCTTCGTAAGATCAAGTGTGAAAAGGGTGACACAATCTCTACATATCTGAACAAGCTCACCACCTGCAGGGATGAGCTTGGAAGTGTAGGGATCACAACCGTTGATGATGACATGGTGAGTCTTGCACTCCTCGGTCTTCCTAAGAGCTGGCATAGCTACCAAGACTCGGTTAATGGAAGAGAAAAACTACCAGATTGGGAACGACTTTGGTCGGATCTGATGCAGGAGGAGATAAGAAGAAGCACCAGAGACGGTTCTTCATCCAAGGAGGATGAAGAAATTGCACCTTAGCGAGTAAGGCAAAGAAAGGGAAGGAGAATGATTCTCATCCCAAATCGAGTTCTTCCCATGGTGGAAAGAAGTTTGACAAATCGAAAGTGCGATGCTTTCGTTGTCATGAGGTGGGCCATTTTGCTACAAATTGTCCACTGAAGAAATACAAGAAGGGATCCTTGGAAGGATCAAAAGGTGAGGCACTTGCCTCATAGTTCAAGTTGGATTTCACCCTCTTCGCATGCATGGTTTCATCCATGGTGGGATGTGGTTGTTTTCTTAACAGTGGAGCTTATTTCCACATGACCGGCGACAAGATTTTGTTCAGTACCTTGGAGGAGAAAGATCTCCAGATACTCATAGCGATGGGTAATGATGAAAAATATAGTCTCAGGTGTAGGCATGGTTGTTTTTAAGAGGGATCATGGAGCTTGCATTACCTTAACAGATGTCAAGTATGTACCAGGACTGAAGAAAAACTTGGTGTCGATCGCAATGCTAGAAGACAGAGGCTATGATGTAGTCTTCAATAAGGGAAAGGTTTTCCTTAGACACATCATCACGAGACAAGTGAAGTAGATCGGTTCACGAGTCAAGAACTTGTATGCTCTTGAGGTTCAAGATGCATGCAAAGCCTTAAGAAGCAAGGAAAATGTTGGAGACTTGGTGGTTGAGAGGGAGAGTACTCTACCTCTCAACATGCAGTGCCAGAAGAAGTCTCAGACAATTGTGGAGAAGCCACAGTTGGTGAAGCAGCTTCAAGAGGTTGTGGAGTAGCCACAACTAGAGAATCTAAGAGGAGGTTGAGTGGAGGCATCCATTCATCCAGAGACCTCTAATAGGGGGAAATTTCAAGCCAAGTGGGCAGAGGGATCACATGCAACCATACCTCCAGGTGGGAGGTGGTTCGATGTGGAGTGATCGTCCCACGAAGGCTGAAATAGGGGCTGGATCCTTGAGGTGCCCAACCTTTTGGATTTGAATTTGCTATGTGAGCCCCAATGAAGAGTATCAGGACTGGTTGGGTGGGTAAAGACAGATGCGGAAGGAGCGGCAGAGAGAGCTACAGTGTGGGAGTCCCAAGACTGTGCAGAGTTAGCAAGTTGCAACACTGTGAGAGGCACAGGAGTGTTGCACCAGTGCAGGATGGCACAGAGAGGTGTGCAATGGTGCAAGATGCATGGAGTGTTGCAGCAGCTCAAAGGTCAGAGAGGGAGCACTTGTCAGCGGCAGAGGGAGCTTCAGCATCAGAATATGTTTCTAGCCCAACGGAGAGGTCGGTTGGGAGTTTTTTTGTTTATAGAGTTGTTGAAGCAACCACATTGGGGAGAAGTGTTGCATGCAGAACATTACAAAGGTTCAGGATCGGGTTCGAGTTGAATGTCTTTCTTGTTGAGAGGGAGTGTTGAAAATGGCAACAAGAAATGATAAAAATAGAAGTGCTAAAAATAGCACTGCTATAAATAGCAGTTTGGGTACCAGTGTTGGACATAGCAACAAGGAATGAAAAATGGAAGTGTTAAAAATAGCATTGCTATAAATAGCATTTCGGGATGGATTCCTATTTTAGTTAGTCCGTGAACTAAAATAGAGAAGTAAAATTCGAATTTGATCTTAGAAGCTGTTTGTAACATAATTAATTAATTCACCGTGAGCTAATTAGTTGTAGAAAATCAAACATGAAGTCTATGTGGGGACATGCAATAGTTTCTCCATTGATTGAGGAATTTATCCATCAGTTAAAGAGATAAGGATGAGTTGTAATATTGAGTTGTAATTAATTGGCTTAGTTAACTGAGTCAAGTCCAATTAGATTAATTCAAATAGTTTGTTGAATTAAGTGTGAGTTCAAATAGTTAATGCTTGCATGCATGTAACTGCTGCTCTCCAAATAATTGAATATTCTCTCATAAATAACTCATGCATGACAGTTCAGACAAAGACCCAGTTGAGATCAGAGGAGGGACAGTGTACTATCAGTTGGATGAATTTTTACTATAATGGAAACTCATCCATGCAGAAGGATTTATCTCTGTTAGGTTTGTGCAGTTATTCTGAGCCAAGTGAGTTGTGTGAGGTGGGAATTCACACAAGTGGAAGCACTGGACCCCAGGAAAAATTGCGCAAGGAAATAGGAGGCTTGGAGGGCAGAGGAGAAGGTTGTGATAGCCTTTCACTGTCTATGAGCAGTATTGTTTTGATTGCAGAGAGAGCAGGATAGCTTGAGAGCTGATTCTTTTTGTAACTTGAACAATATTTCCACTTGTATGATAATACAGAGATTGAGGTTTTAGGTTGAGGCTTTCCCCGGGTTTTTTCTTCTGTGTTATGTGTGATTGATTTCTCATTCTCAGTTATATGTGTTCTCTTGATCTTGCTCAATTTGATTAATCTTCCGCAAAGTGTTGTAGAAGTAGATCTTGTATTTTGTTTTAATATATTGCATAATCTGTTGGTCTACAGTGAGAATTTCTAAAATTTCTTTAGAATCTTTGTCATGCCATTAGCGTTGATTATCTTTCCTTGTTTCCATGTGATGCACCTTAATTCAACTTCCTTTCCTTCCCAAAAGAAATCAAAAAAAGTTCTTGAAAATTAAAAGCTATCTGTTGGGTCCCTATAATACTAGTGATTACCCCATTACTATTGTAGTTATATCCTTATTTATATTGTCGTGCCCCTATTACCCCCATATTGTTATTTTTGTGCCCCATAGAATCCCTCTATTGTTATTTTTGTGGCTTTATATTATTATTGTTAGGTCGGCTGGATTATATTGTGACTCCTTAGACTCCTATATATAGAAAGGAGGTTTTGTCATTTGTATCATCCAAGAATTGTTCATTTATGTAATGTAAAGGAGGTTGCCCCCTCGAAGAGGCTGAATTCTAAGGCGTTGATCTATCTTTTCTATCTTTTCTTGAGCTGGTTTCATAACATTTGGTATCAGAGCTTTGGATTCTAGGGTTTCGCTGCTCCAAACAGGTCATCGTGGCATTTTCGCTATAATTTTTTTTCTGTGACGTTTCAGAAGTTTCAAAAAAAACCCATTTGAGAAGAATTGGCGTTGAACCCTGGGTTCTAAATTCAGAGATTTTCGCGTGATATTTTCGGAGATGTGATCTAAGGAAGTTGGCCTTTTTGCAGACTCCTGAATTACATTCAAAACAGGTGACCTGGGGAAAATCGTCATAACTCTCTCTCTGAGGATCGGATTGAAATTTTGTAAAACGGCACAGAAAGAGGACGAACTGTAGTTTCTTGTATGTGTGTTTTAGATTCAAAGGTTGAAACAGTGACTCGTGGCACGTCGTACAAGTTCGCTCTACTGAACCAGTCTAAAAGCAAGTCACTGTGGGAGATTTCACATAACTCTTCCTTGGAGAATCCAATTTGGCTCAGACTTGTGGCATTGGAAAGAGGAAACAGAAGGCTACTACAGGTAGCAATTTCAGAACTGGATGATCCGAAATTACAGAGATACATCAGATTCAATATCAGGCTTCTATAAAGTGAAAAAAGGTGTGTAGTTTTTTTTTTAAATTTTTGTGTAAGCTTGGTTTAACGGAATTCAAAGGGCATAGTAAAGCATTATTATCGGTAACTGATGCCCCGAGGAAAGAAAATGCAAACACCTAGTAAGGAACCTGAAAGCTCTAGCATGACTCATGAAGAAGAGGAAGAAATGCTACATGATATATCAAAATTACAAGAACAAGTGCAACAAATGTCACGCTCACAAAAGCTAACAGAAGCTAAGATAAGTGGTGTGGAATCTAAGATAAAGGGCATGGAAGCTAAGATGGATGATTCGAAGACAGATTTGAAGAGAGACATGGCAGATTTGAAGACAGATATGGAAGAATTGAAGAAGTTGCTACAAGAAAGGGTCACTAATGGTGAAAAGGTAGTAAAGGAAACTCATGATGAGAACAAAAGAAATGTTAATCATGATTCCATAGACTCTAATGTTGGATCGAAGACTCACCATGTTCCAAAAATCGATATGAGGAAGTTTGATGGCAAGGATCCCGCCACATGGATATTACAGATGGAGCAATTCTTCGATCTCAATAATGTGCAAAACACACAAAAGGTACGTATGGCAACTTTATATTTGGAACCAAATCAGTTTGTATGGTATCAATGGCTTTGTTCTCGTAAACAATTTATCACTTGGGCAATTTTTACGGAAGAATTGATAGCACATTATGAGGATACAAAAAGCAACACTTTTTTTAGCCAATTGATAAGTCTCAAACAAAAGGGTTCAATAATGGAGCACATTGAGGAGTTCCAAAAATTGAACATAAGGGTAAAAGATATTCCAGAGGAGCATAGGATTGATGTGTTCATAGGGTCTTTAAAGGATAATATCCAACATGATGTGCGCCTTTGGGAACCTGATTCATTAGAGAAGGCATTCAGGTTAGCAAGAAAAATGGAAAGCAAAATTATGGCAACTAGGAAGCATACCATTCACAACTATAAAGACGGAAGTGTTGTTGCCCATAGTCTTCCACAACCTACAAGGTTGACACCACAACAATTGGAAGAAAAAAGAGCAAAAGGGCTTTGTTACAATTGTGATAGCAAATACACAAAAGGTCATAAGTGTGCTGAGAAGAAATTATTCTACATAGATTGTGAAGAGGAAGAAGAAAAGGAGCAAGAAAGGTCAAAAGAAGAGGATATATTCCAGGAACAAAGCCTAGATGAAGAACAAATAAATCCGACCATATCTTGTAATGCATTGGCGGGAATTACCACTCCTCAAACCATCAAGATAGAAGGACAAATCAAGAAGAAAAAGGTAATAGTGTTGATTGATTCAGGAAGCACCCACAATTTTATTCATTGTAGGGTAGCAAAAGAATTGAATTGCTTCCTATATCCAGCACCAGAGTGTCAAGTGATGATTGCAAATGGAGGAACAATAAATTGTTCTGGAAAGTGCCATAATATCAAGCTATCCATGGGAGAATATGTATTGACTAGCCCAATGCTTTCCATTCCAATGGGAGGTGCTGATGTTGTACTAGGAGTCCAATGGCTACAATCCTTGGGTACAATAGCTTTTAATTTTCAAGAACTTTTCATGAAATTTTCTGTGGAAGGAAAGGAAGTTGAATTAAGGGGTATTGCAGGGAAACCAGGAAAGATAATCAGCTCTAATGGCATGACAAAGCTTCTAAAAAAGGAGCAAAGAGGTGTAATTGCACAATTATGTTCGCTAGATGTTTCCACATTGGAATCATCTATTTCTCCAGATCTCCAAAAAGTCCTGGACAATCATTCCAAGGTATTTGAGACTCCCAAAGGTCTCCCACCTATGCGTGATCATGATCATGCTATTCATCTGATTCCAGGAAGTGTTCCTCCAAACATCAGGCCGTACAGATATCCCTATGTCCAAAAAAGTGAAATTGAACGTATGGTTGCAGAAATGCTAGAGGCTGGTATAATTCAACCAGTCAAAGTTCTTTCTCAGCTCCAGTAGTATTGGTGCACAAGAAGGATGGATCATGGCGCATGTGTCCAGATTATAGGGAGCTCAACAAGCTCACTATTAAAGATAAGTTCCCCATTCCTGTCATTGATGAATTACTGGATGAATTGCATGGATCAATTTACTTCACCAAGTTGGATCTTCGTTCGGGATATCATCAAATCAGAATGAAGATTGAAGACATTCCGAAAACGGCATTTAGAACTCATGAGGGTCATTATGAATTTTTGGTCATGCCTTTTGGCCTTACCAATGCACCTTCAACATTTCAAGGTTTGATGAATTCAATTTTCAAACCATTCCTTAGAAAATTTGTGTTAGTATTTTTTGATGATATACTAATCTACAGCAAGTCTTGGAAGGATCATGTTGAACATGTTGACAGGGTGCTACAACTATTGGAGGAGAAACAATTATATGCAAAAAGATCCAAATGTTTCTTTGGAGTCCAGGAGGTGGAATATTTGGGTCATATTGTATCTCATGAAGGAGTTAAGGTAGACCCTAGCAAAATTAAAGCCATTAAGGAATGGAAAATCCCCACATCCATAAAGCATCTGCGAGGATTTCTTGGGTTGACAGGGTATTATCGCAAGTTTGTTAAGAATTATGGGAGAATAGCAGCACCTCTAACAACATTATTGAAGAAAGATTCATTTTCATGGACTCCGGAAGCAACAAAGGCCTTTGAACATCTTAAAGAGGCAATGTGCCAAGCACCGGTCTTAGCTACACCGGACTTCACAAAAACCTTTATTGTGGAATGTGATGCTTCAGGAAATGGAATTGGTGTTGTTCTAATGCAAGATGAAAGACCCATTGCTTTTGAAAGTCGTCCAATCAAGGGAAAGTTTTTAAGCAAAGCTATTTATGAGAAGGAAATGTTGGCAATACTCCATGCACTTAAGAAATGGCGACCCTACCTAATGGGAAGACACTTCAAGGTAAAAACGGATCATGATAGCCTTAAATACTTTTTAGAACAAAGATTATCCTCTGAAGAGCAACAAAAGTGGGTCACAAAGATGTTGGGTTATGACTTTGAAATCATCTACAAAAAAGGGAAGCAAAATGTGGTGGCAGATGCACTCTCAAGAAAGGATGAGGATGTGGAAGCATTGTTGTGTGCCATTTCTATTATCCAACCAGATTGGATAAACGAAGCAAGGGAGGAATGGAAGAATGACGAAGAAGTGTGGGCACTTATTCGAAAGCTACAACAAGATTCCAGTACTTCTGATACATTTAGCTGGCAAAATGATTCGTTATGGTACAAAGATCGCTTATACCTCTGTAAGAATTCCCAGCTAAAACAAAAGATTCTTATGGAATTGCACACTTCTCCCTTAGGAGGGCACTCAGGATTTTTAAAAACTTACCACAGGGTTAAGAAGGAATTTTTTTGGGATGGCCTTAAATCAGATATTCAAAAGTTTGTGGCGGAATGTTTGGTTTGCCAACAAAATAAAGTTGAAACAATTAAGACACCGGGTCTATTACAACCTTTATCCATTCCAAGCCAACGTTGGGAGGAGGTTTCAATGGATTTTATCACAGGTTTACCCAAGTCTGAGGGAAAGAGTGTCATCATGGTGGTAGTTGACAGACTTACCAAGTATGCACACTTTTGTGCATTATCACATCCATTTAAAGCCAGTACAGTTTCTACTGCATTTATGGAAACAGTTCAAAAGCTACATGGAAACCCAAAGATTATTGTAAGTGACAGAGATCCCATTTTCACTGGAAATTTTTGGACAGAATTATTTTCTTGTCTTGGTACTCAGTTAGCTCATAGCTCATCTTATCATCCTCAATCTGATGGGCAAACTGAGATAGTAAACAAATGTTTGGAAGGATATCTTCGTTGCTTTGTATCTGATAAACAGACACAATGGGTCAAATGGTTGCCTCTGGCTGAATGGTGGTATAACACTTCCTTCCATACAGCAACAAAAATGACCCCATTTATGGCACTTTATGGGTATCAACCACCATCCATCACATCATATTTAAGAGAAAATTCTAAGGTTCAGGCAGTGGAACATCACATCGAACATCAACAACAAGTCCTCCAACTCTTAAAGGATAACCTCGTGTTGGCACAAAATAGAATGAAACAACAGGCAGATCAACATCGCAGTGAAAGAAGTTTTGATGTAGGTGATTGGGTATTCCTACGGCTACAACCATATAAGCAAATGTCCCTAAAGCAAGCTAAGAAGGATAATAAATTATCACCAAAGTATTATGGTCCGTACAAGGTGTTGGAAAAGATTGGTACTATGGCATACAAATTGGAGCTTCCTGCAGCTTCTCGATTGCACCCAGTTTTCCATGTTTCATGTTTAAAGAAGGTTATAGGCGACAAGCTCCCAGTTCAAACAATATTGCCAGAACTTGACGAGGAAGGAAAAATTATATTGGAACCGGAAGCAGTCACAGAAACAAGAACTCGACAGCTACGAAATCGATCAATTTCAGAGTATCTTATCAAGTGGAAGAACTTATCCGCTGAAGATTCCACATGGGAGGATGAGAATTTTATGCAGAAGTATCCAGAACTACTCAAGCGTTGAGGACAACACTTTTTTGAAGGAGAGGGGCATGTTGGGTCCCTATAATACTAGTGATTACCCCATTACTATTGTAGTTATACCCTTATTTATATTGTTGTGCCCCTATTACCCCCATATTGTTATTTATGTGCCCCATAGAATCCCTCTATTGTTATTTTTGTGGCTTTATATTATTATTGTTAGGTCGGCTGGATTATATTGTGACTCCTTAGACTCCTATATATAGAAAGGAGGTTTTATCATTTGTATCATCCAAGAATTGTTCATTTATGTAATGTAAAGGAGGTTGCCCCCTCGAAGAGGCTGAATTCTAAGGCGTTGATCTATCTTTTCTATCTTTTCTTGAGCTGGTTTCATAACACTATCGTACCCAAAGATTGTAACCATTGGACTCCTAGTACAACATCAACACCACCCATTGGAATGGAAAGCATTGGACTATTCAATACATATTCACCCATGGTTAGCTTGATATTATGGCACTTTCTAGAGAAATTTATAGTTCCTTCATTTGCAACCATCACTTCACACTCTAGTGTTGGATATAGGAAGCAATTCAATTCCTTGGCTATCTTACAATGAATAAAATTATGGGTACTACCCGAATCAGTTAGCACTATTACCTTTTTCTTCTTGATATGTCCTTCTATCTTGAGAGTTTGAGGAGTGGTAATTCCTTCCAATGCATTATAGGATATCGTCGGATTCATTTATTCTTTCTCTGGGGTTGGTTCCTAGTGTATATCCTCTGATTTTGACGTTTCTTGTTCCTTTTCTTCCTCTCATTCACAATCTATATAATAATTTCTTCTCAACACACTTATGACCTTTAGTGTATTTTCTATCGCAACTGTAGCAAATATCTTTTTCTCATTTCTATTCCAATTGTTGTGGCTTCAACCTTGTAGATTGTGGAAGGCTACGAGTAGTAACACTTCCATCTGTATAGTTGTGAGTGGTATACTTCCTTGTTTCCATAATTTTTCTTTCAACTTTTCTTGCCACCCTGAATGCCTTCTTCAATGAATCAGGTTCCCAAATATGAACCTCATGTTGGATGTTATCCTTTAAATTCCCTCTAAAGACATCAATCCTATGCTCATCTAGAATACCATTTACCCTTATATTCAATTTTTGGAAGTACTTATTGTGCTCCGCCATTGAACCCTTTTGTTTGATATTTATCAATTGTCTAAAGAAGGTGTTGCTCTTTGTATCCTCATAATGTGCTATCATTTCCTCCTTAAAAATTGACCAAGTTACAAGTGGTTTATGAGAAGAAATCCATTGATAGCATACAAACTGATTGGGTTCTAAATATAAATATGAAATGTGTACCTTTTGTGCGTGTTGCACATTTTGGAGATCAAAATATTGCTCCATCTGTGGTATCCATGTTACCAGATCCTTGCAATCAAACTTCCTCATATTGATTTTGAATCTGGTGGGTCTTCAATCCAAAGATAGATTCTCTAAAATCATGATTAACATTCATTTTATTCTCATCATGGCTTTCATCAAATACCTTTTCACCATTAGGAAGCATTTCTTGTAGCAACTTTGTCAAACCTTCCTTAAAACCTTCCATCTTACCATCCATGTTTGCTTTTAATCCATCCTTCAAACCTTCCATGTCTAATTTTAAATCCTCCATGTCCCCTTTTAGTTCATCTTTGGTTGCTCTTTGTGAGTGAAATTTTTTGCACTTGGTCCCATAATTTTGATATAAAATGTTGCAATTATTCCTCTTCATGCGTCATAATAGAGCTTTCTAAGGGCTTAATTGGTGTAGATTTATTTTGTTTTGGAGGAATTTTAGAACCCAATACTGATATATATGCTTCAGTATGCCCTTAGAATCACTTCAAATTGATTTTTCAAACAAAAGTTACGTAAAATTTTAAAAAAATAATACACATTTTGTTCTTACTTTTTAGGAGCTTGATATTGAAGTTGTTGTATGTCTGTAATTTCGAATCTCAAAGGTCTGAAATTTAGTCATGTGGTATCCCTCTAAGTCTTCTTTCTAACCCCACAATTCAGACCACGATTGGATTCTTCAAGAAATAGTTATTCCTGATCTCCCACGATGACTTGATTATAGACTGGTTTAGTAGAGCGAACTTGTACAAAGTGACATGTGTCACTTTTTCAAACTTCTGCCCGAAAAACGGTATACAAGAAAATAAAATTCATGAAATTTCAGTAAATTTTTGCGAAATTCAAATTCTATGCTTTGAGAGAAATTTATGACGATTTTCCCGAGGTCACCTATTTGAGATTAAATTCTGGAGCCTGCAAAAACCATACCTTCCTCAGATCATATATCCGAAAATATAGTGAACCAAGATCTAAATTTTTTCAAGAATTTAACCATGATTTAGGCTCCCTGTGTAGAAATTCCAGCTTTTGAAGCTTGTAGAAAAAACGTTATAGCGATAGCAAGATGACCTGTTTGAAGAAACGAAACCCTAAAATCCAGAGCTCTAATACAAAATGTTATGCAACCATCTCATAAAATAGAAGAAAAGATAGATCAATGACTTGAGAATTAGCCTCTTTGAGGGGGAAACCTCCTTTACATAACATAAATGAACAATTCTTGGAATATGCAAATGACAAGACCCCCTTTCTATATATAGGAGTCTAAGGGGTCACCACAATATAATCAGAGCCTACATAACAATAATAATGTAAGGGCACAACAATAACAATAGTGGGCTTCTATGGGGCACAATAATAACAATATGGGGACTACATGGGCACAACAATAACAATAAGGGGGCTACGTTAACAATAAAATTAAGGGACTATACTAGTATTATAGGGACCTAACATAGTTAGTAGGCTTTGAAGAGAGGGGAAAGGAGGATATTCATTCAGGGAATCATATGTGCTCTCTTGCAAACAAACAGAAAGAGAGGAAGAAAAGTGTGACATTGGTTTGAGCCTTGGAAAAGGGGGAACCAACTGAGGAACCCTCTGAGTGAGGCTTGTTTGGTGACTTGTTTAGAGAATGTGGCTTGCCTGTAAGGCTGAAGAACCCACTTATATATTTTGGTTTGGTGAACCTGTTGGACTAGGAAGAATAACTTACGTGCTTGTTATGGTTGATGAACCACCAGGATTTCCCCTAAAGTTGGAGCTCTAATGCTTGATTCACCTATGAACCACCTAGAAAGGTGCTTGTGAGGGTTGATGAACCACCAAGAGTCACTCAGGGGCTGAAGCTTTGGTGCTTGAGTCATTGATGAACCACCTGTAATAGTGATTTTCGTACACATAGATAGCTTAACCATTGATGAACCTTCCTTATAGTGGGCTCTCTTCTCCTAAAAGTGAGTTGGAGTTCTTTGTATTGTGAGATGTTGGCATGATTGTGAGTATGCCTAAATAATGTGAGTTATAATGAGTTTAGATAGTGGATGAAAGCAACATGGCCTTGTGAAATCTCGTTTTAGTTGTATTGCTTGACTTAAAGCACTCAGAAGCACTCCACCTCAAGCTTTGGAATCTAGCTCAGGGGTGACAGTTGCAAGGCTTCGATGTGGCTGTCTATGGTTGGGTGGAGAGTTGTAGTCCCAATCTTAGTTTCCAAGTCCAATATTGATTTCAGATAAGTGTCTGCAAATGTATTTATAGTTATTGAGTTCATGTTGAGCTATTAAATTGTTATTGTATTCATTGTATGACTAATTCATGGTTCACTGTCATTGGAATGGTCAAATTATGATGAATTTGTACCTTGTTGTTTTAGTGTTGCACTATTGTTATTTATGTAGTAAATACACAAATGGAACCATCTATATGAGTATTGATTGCACTGAGTGATACCATTGGATGTGGTATGAGCATTTGGAAGTTCATGGTGTGGCTTAGGCCTGTAGTGATGTTTGTTCGATGACCATTTGTGTTGTTGTGCTTGAAAATTGAATCAACCTTAATGTGATGATTGTAGGCCTATCATAATGTTAAGCATGTGCCTGAATTTATGGTTTATGCTTATAATCGAATTGAGAATGGGGTTTCGTGTTTATTCATGGAATGTTGATCTCCTTGTAATCTTATTGAGCACTGCATCTTTCTGGTTGCTTTCATAAGTCTTATTATGCCTGTAAGTTCCTCAAAATCCAAACCTGTAGATATCTTAAATGATATTGACATGTTTCCCGCAATTTATTAAGATTCAAAGGGATTGTAGACGTATGAGAGGTTGAATGGACAATTCCCTTGACTGCGTCATGTGTTTTAGCCATCGAGAACTCGAGAAGGGTAATCTATTGTAAGCTAAAGAGGGATAGCACCAGTGTATGCCTAATATAACTTTCATGGTAATGGTTGATTTATGCCTTAAATCTAGGGAATTACAAAACCACCAAGGTTGAGCCATAGTGAGGTCACTTCGTAAATGGTTCATAATGTGAAGTTAAGGTGGAAGACCTAATACTATAACCCTTGTTCGTTAAACCTTATTGTGGGGTTTCATAGGGTTTACCTAAAGGAAGAAGCTCGATCTAACATGTCCTGGCAGTCATGAGCCCAAGAGTTCAAAATGAAATGCACAAAAGGGAAGTTGGGATGACCAAGACCGAGATGGCCTAGCGGAGGCATCGACCTGGAAACGGCTAGGGTGAGTTGGAGCCCTTGCATTTTTCGTTGAGAGAGTAAACCACCATGTGAGAGAAATATTGCATCATCATAAGGCTTGTGTCGGGGCCCGCTTAGACAAGATACGGTTGCAGAAAATTACGGGAATTTTCCCATCCCAGATTCTATCTCCTGGATTGTAGCCATGCGTAGTGCTTAAGGAAGGGTTAGGATTACTCCGCACTGACATGTCGTGGCAAGAGAAGGCTCGGGTGTTCTACTATTGTTGTCAATTGCAAGAGGATGCGTGGAGTGGGGACGCCAGAGCCATTGAGTAAAAGTGTGAGCTGTAGACCAATTGGAAGGTGTGAGTATTGCAGAGTGGACCTCCTTCCTGGGAGTGTAAGAGAAAGTGAATATGTAGGGGAGCGTAGGGTGACGCGACTCATGACACTGTGGGTTCCACGTGATCCCGATCGTCATTGGATTAGCGCAGGGTGGACCAACAATATAGGTCAGCCCGGAAGATTGACCCCGAAGTAATTTAGGGAAGTGTGTGAAGTAAAGGCTAGGTAACAGAACTCGAGAAATGGGAAAATCATCATTAGCGGATAGCTCATCAATTAAACATAACATTATAAATATGTATAGGCATTTAAATGTGTGACCCATGCTATGAATGAGTCGGTATCCAGTACCCTATTTCCAAGTGGAGTTGGGAGGTTGACTATGTAGCCGCATGGGCGCCACGTGGCAGGTTGATGGCATGGTAACATTTGATTATTTTTAAGTTCAAGTGGTCATATCTCTCAATCCCAAGGTCAGATTGGGACAAAATTTATATCACCAGAATCGTATCGACGAGACGAACCTAATGAAAGCATCCATATGGAGTTTTTAAGTGAGTTGAAAAAGATCAAAAATTTTAGATCCCATTTCCATAACGTTGTCTTGGATCTTGGGGCAACATAGTGACCACCTCCTTCTAACATGTGTTGTGGTGGGAATTAGGAGTGGCGTGTTACACCATCCTACCTAGACACTTCTTTTCTTTTTTCTGGCACAAGACATTCTCTTGGAGTAAATCGAATATGTTCTGGCCACCCAAGAAGATACTCTCTAGATCAAGAAACTTATCTTCTCTTCCAAAATCTGAGGTTTTTCTAGAGGCAGCAAGAACACAGCTTGTGCTAAACCAAGGATTTGTGGATTGTTTTTGTACCCTAATTAGGGCCGCAAAACCACTAAGGAATGTAGTGAGTTTGTTCCAAGTAGTTTTTTAGACAATGGTTACATTTTCAGTTCTATTGCACAATGAAGTTTGATCTAGGGTTGTGAATGGTTCCTTATAGAAGACTTCTTAAACAACAAATACTTTGGGACAAATTGTGATCATGACACCCTTGAGGCAATGATTTAGGGAGAGGTTTATTGCCCGATATTTCCTCATGGTAGACCCAACCAAGAAGGGCAGTAGTGGCCCGTCAAAATTTGCCAGTGGAAACACTGTGATAACAATCCCAAATAAGGCACATCTTTGTATAACCTAACTTGGCAAACATAATACTTTGAGGCAACTCTCTCACAAATCTGAAGTAGTGAATCAATGGTGGTATAACATGTCCTAGGAGGTGGATTATCACATTATAGAGGTCGTGTAATGATCACGGGATATTTTTACAAGAACTAGATTCATCCTTGAGTTGGTAGCAAAGAAATTTGGGACAAGCAGCCACTTACCATAGCACAAATTGTGCAACAGGTACAATTCCACGACAAGGGTAGTTGGTTAAGGGGAAAGTATAATATGAACCTCCCTGAACAATACTATGAGCAGTCTAAATCCTATAAGGTCGGCGAGTACAGCTAACAATTTTGTAACAACCCTGTAGTAAGTAATTGAAGTATTGGTTCACTAAATTTTGCAATCAAAACTAAATTGGTAGATTATTGATTCTTAGGTAGTAAGTCCTAACTTACAGTTCTTGTTGAATAATATTTTTTTGGGATGATATTTATTTTTGTTGCAAATATTTATACATATTATTGAATGAATAATGTAAGCGCAATGATGTTGTATAATATTTCTAATTCATCAAGAACCCTAGGCAAATAAAATGCTAAGGATCAAAAAATACCTTGGGATATTACTGTGGTATCAAAGTTGTGCATCTGCCAGCCTGTGAGTGGATGAGCCTTGTATGCTTCCAAGAGATACAAGTAATATTACAATTACAAAAACAAGAATTATCCATAGTATGCCATGGGGAATAGAGATAGAAATAACCAATTTCTATCCATGGGCAGATAGAAATAACCAATTTTCTAGTACAAAGGCAGTAGTAGATGGCCCAAGGACAGTAGCATAATGGCACAATCAGCATTGATTGATGGTGGAGCAATGTAAAAATTCATTGTTGCAGTCATGGTGGTAAGGAGAGGCATCCTTACTCATGAATTTGAAGGTTTCGAAGTGATAGTAGTTGATGGGTATAATATGACATGCACACAAGTAGTTCCATGTTTGAGCATCACATTAGGTAAGTATACATTGATGATTTTTACATGATATAATTGGTGGATACTAATGTGGTGTTGGGACTGCAATGGTTATACTCGTTAGGAAGATTCATAATGAACTACCAAGCGATGGAAATGGAATTTCGAGACCCAAATGGCAGCAAGAAAGTATTAATATGCATGACCAATGGTGGCCCTGTAGTTGTAATAACCAAGCAAATGGAGGCCATACCTAAGTAGGACAAAGTAATTTGCATGGCCTTTTGTAGGAGTGCAAGTCCTAGATCGTCAAATATCAACTTACAAACTTATGAGCCAAAATGAAAAGAGAACCTTGAACATGACATATTCACATTATTGATAGATTGGGGAACTCACCTCTTAGTAGAGTACTCCAAAAATAAGTATGTTTGTGAATTATTGGAAGGACTCATCCATGATGATAAGTACAAGGTAGAAGATGAGATCATATTAAGATCAAATATATTTTCTCCCCAAATCTACACTCATGGAAAAGCTCATTAGAACTACACGTGACAAACTAGCGGAAGTCACGTTGGAGCTTCACCCTCAAATCAGGGATTGCACAAATATGGAACAAACAGTGGGAAAAAACAAGTCACGGACTGATGGAAAAGACCACAAGGAAAACCATATCACAGCAACAAATGCTCCTGATGTTAATGGTAGTCTTCTAAAAGGGGGGAACACAAGGTATACTAGTTGTAAGAAGCTTCGTAAAAAGAAAGGAAAATGTATGTGGAGATAGACATAAATAGGGAAAATGCTAAGTTTTATCTGGACAAATTTTATGTTTTGTGTAAGAGCGAATGTTTACAGAGTTTGGTGGCAAAGGTTTTTGATTTTCTAGGAGGGCCTCATACCCTTGAACTATATACCAAAATTTGTTATGAGATTATTATTGCACTCAATGATTACAATGTTGCTACAGTTCACAATGTTGCCAATTATATTGGGATAACATAATCTATGAAAAAGGGGAATGTGAAGTGTTTTTCAGACGGAAGGATGCCATGATTGCATTATAAGCTACCATATCACTCTTATCATGGTCAGATAATTGCAATTTTGCAGGGAGATGTATTTTTATTGATCCCTCCCAGATCGATGGGCCCTTCACCTACCCAAGGATGAAGTTATTAAATGGCCAATCATTCATAGAAGACAACACTTTAAAAAATGGAAGCATGTCACCAACAAATAATGTGGAGACATTAGCAAAAGAAGGGCAACTTGTGAAAACTATTATGAACTTGTTACCTCTAGGAAAGGGATCAATTTTTGTAGCTTATTAGAACTATGGGAAGATGCTACTATATCAGGAAAATAAAATTTTACTTCAGCAATAGTACACAGCTGTATTTTTTCACCTATTATCCATTTAGAGGGAGCAGCAACTATTGCATGATGATATTTCGCACCGACATTTTGGCTATCAAGCTACAAGAGGAAAATGGGGGTGTTGGTATGCTCGATATGACAGTTTTCAGGTACCTAGACATGTCATTGCTTAAGGGAAAGCAATGTCGAGAAGGGGGGATTGTAATGTCCCCTATGGATTAATTTCCCAAGGAAGGACAAAGTATTACATTCATACTCATAGGCTATAGTCATTGATAAGGGGGGGGGGAGTGAACCCAATTAACCAATGTTCGGGGAAACATTAGGCAAATTTTGGGGTAGCTAGGGAAAAAAAACCCCAAATTGGGGGTTAGACTTGCAACCCCTCACATTGGAGAAAAACCATAAGGAAACCTATGAGGAGATTTGGAATTGTTTTGTCATCATCAATTTGGATTGGAATATCTCTAATTTTCTTGATCCTGAAGCTCTGAGGGTTTTAAGAACCCTTCTTCTTAATTAGTTTCAATGGAAGTGATCCCACCCTAGCTAATCCCGTCTAATTTCGGAGGAGTTGATCCCATCCTACCTAGACACTTCTTTTCTTTGATTTGGCATAGGATATTCTCTTGGTGTAAACCAAATATGTTCTATCCATCCAAGAAGATACTCTCTAGATGAAGGAATTTACCTTCTCTTTTGAAATTTGAGGTTCTTCTGGAGGCAGCGACAATACAACTTGTGCTAAACCAAGGATTCGTGGATCGTTTTTGTACCCTAATTAGGGCTGCAAAAACACTAAGGTAGTTTATTCCATGCAATTTTTCAAACAACAGTTCCATTTTCAATGTTATTTCACAACAAAGTTTGATCTAGGGTTTTGAACGGTTCCTAGTAGAAGACTTCTCAAACAACAAATGCTTTCGTACAAATTGTGATCACGACACCCTTGGGGCAATGATTTAGGGAGAGGTTTCTTGCCAGATATTTTCTCATGGCGATCCCAACCAAGTAGGGTAGTAGTGGCCCATCAAATTTTGGCAATGGAAACCTTACCTTAGCCACTGAAGCATCCCTGTGATAGCAATCCCAACCAAGACACACCTTTGTATAACCTAACTAGGCAAGCGTAAGTGACTTTGAGGAGGAAACTCTCTTTCGGATCTGAAGTAGCAAATCAATAGTGGCATAATAGGGTGTCCGAAGAGGTGGATTATTGCATTATGAAGGTGGTGTAATGATCACGAGATATTTGTACAAGAACTAGAGTCATGCTTGAGTTGGCAACAAAGAAAGTTGGGACAAGCATCCACTTACCATAGCATGAATTGTGCAGCAAGTACAATTCCACAACAAGGGTAGCTAGTTAAGGGGAAATGTTGATACAAACCTCCCTAATCAATACAGTGAGCAGTGTAAATCTTGTAAGGTCAACGAGTACAATTAACAGTTTAGTAATAGCTCAATAGACGGTGAGTAGCAATAGTATAGAACATTGGACTTTTTTTAAGTAGTTGAAATATTAGTTTACTAAATTTGCAATCAAAACTACATTGGTGAATTATTGGTTCTTGGGCAATCCACCCTAACTTATACTACTTGTTGAATCATATTGTTGTGGGATGTTCTTTATTGTTGTTGAAAATATTTATACATATTGTTGAATGAATAATAGAAGTGCATTGTTTTTGTATAATCTTTCTAATTGATCGAGAACCCAAGGCAAATAAAACCCAAAGGATCAAAAAGTTACCTAGGGATATTACACCACATGACTCCCTTTGAGGCGATTTAAGGTCAAAATCCAGCATTTGTTTTATCTTACCTACTAGGTGTCTCAAATATACAAGTGGACAAAACTCTTACATTTTTGGGTAACATTCTACACACTTCCAAAGGTAATTTGGCCATGGCTCAAAGCCAGAAGAAGCAACAAGTTGATCAACCTTGTTCTGAACTCCATTTTGTTAAGGGGATCAAATGTTTATTTGTTTACAACCATATAAGCAAATCTCATTCAAATATGATCATTTCCATATGCTCATTCCAATATTCTATGACCCTTATACAATACTCCAACGCATTGGACCTATGGCTTACAAATTAGAACTTCCCAGCCACTATAAAATCCATCAAGTTTTTCATGTTTCCTACTTAAAAAAAAAATGATAGGATCCAATTGCACCATTCAAACTGGTTTATAGAATTGGATGAAGAAGGTGCCTTTTGGTTGCAACCAAAAGAAATCCTCACCCATCGTGAGAGCCATCTCCACGAGTGCATCATTTAATAAGTGTTAGTATAGCAGAATGATACATCACTAGAGGATGCCACTTGGGAGCGCGCCAACATTCAGCAACAACTTCCACATCCCAAGCCTTGAGAACAAGATTTCTCTTTAAGAGGGTGAGCATGTTCAGGTCCTAACCACCCTAACCCCTAATAGATAGATTAATATATTGTTATGTAAGAAATGTCATCATTAATAAATAATGCTAGTAGTATGAACACAACTATTATAAGAGGGCTTACTACAAGGTTTCACCTACTATAAAATCCCTCCAGTAAAATTTTCTAGAATGATAAAAAATAGTATATATAGAGGTAGAAGCATTGTAAAAGAGGACTTGAAAAATTCTTGCAACTGAGCTCTACTCTACTAGATCTTGCCCCCTCAAAGAGGCAAGTGAAGATCTTCTCCTAATAATCAAGATATTTTATTTTGGCTACTATTACAATGCACTCGTCATTTTCATTACGTTCTATTAATTATCTAGATATTATTTGTTTTTATGCCCTGAATATTTCTATTGGTTACACTATACTGGGAAAAATCACCCTACCCCACGTTTATACTACCCAAAAAGACCCAAAACACAATAACACATTATGAACATCCTCCAAATGCTTTGAAATGGTTCAAGTAGCATTTCAAAATGTGAAAACATAAACCAAAACACAGCCTTGCAATTTAGATGCATTTCAAGTAGACAAACTAACTTGACTGGATAATGTAGCATTTTCTACCATACCTCTAAATTTAAAAATCAAGTGAATTTAAGATCAAAACCTAAAAAATAAATAGACTTTTCAATGGTGGCAATTAATCGAAACATATAGGTGTTCCATGTTGCTCATGCTAATTGATTTAGAACATCAAATGGCATCCACTATTGAAGCGAATCACAAAGGCAAACTTCATATTACAAAATTTTGTTTAATCAAACTAGTCAACTAAACTTCATAGAAGCACCTAGACTTCATAGAAGCTATGTACATCTATGTACACATTTGATTCTAGTATGATGAATTTTGGACTTTAAAACCCACTTGTAACCATAATTATAATGTATAGGATGAATTTTGGATTTTAAAATTCATTTATAACTATAATGTATATGCATTTTTATTCAAAGCCTCAATTATTTATATGATAAAACTTATAATATATATGCATTTTTATTCAAAAGCTTAATTTTTATATTATAAAACTTATATTAAATAGCTAATAGGACTTATATTTTAATCAAATTTGAGGATACTTTTCCCATCCCAACCATATAAAAATATTTTTTTGTATAATTCATTTCCAATAGTTTGGAATTTTGTTGATGTGTGTTTTGCAATATTTTAAAATAAACTCAATTTAGTAGTTTTTCAATGACTAGCATTTAAAATATTTGTAGTGTGATGCATTTAAATATTATTATATTTATCTCAACATACAATCGGAGCTAACACGTAGGCATGAAGGATAAGATGCTATGCATGTCATTACAGCATTACTTATACGTTAATCTATTTAAAAGGACAATCTATTTAAAAGGACAATATGTAGTGAATCTATTTAAAAGGACAATATGCTAACTCTCCAAAATGTCCCCACAAAGTCGGGTTTCACATGTGTCGGTCTACCTCAATGACACAAATGGGAGACATTTCAATTGCAACCTCAATGACACAAATGGGAGACATTTCAATTGCAAACGTCCAACAATCATTTCGTTTTTACCTTTTCACAAGTGAAAATTTGTGAATTTTTAAATATAATGTTGAATATAAAAATAGATTTATGGCTTTCATTGAAAACATTTAAATCTTACAACTGTAAAACTTAGATTTATCATTTTAGCAAATCTCTAATTTCAAAAAAAAAATCATTAAAAAATCAAAAACATTAACCTCTCATAATAAAACTAAATGTTTTCAAACTACTACATTTCAAGATTATCTCAAAACTATAGTTTATATGTTATTATTAAAATATTTATTGATGGAATACTTTGCATTCCAGATATTATAAACTTTTATTTGACTTTCAAGTTCTTATTGAATTTTTAGAAGTTTTTGCAATTAAATATAATTTAATTTTTAGATTGATGATGATTCTAAATGAAAATTAATATTTAAAAAAAATATAAATAAATATGTTAAAATATACAATTATCACATTTATTGGTTATATATTCTGAACTGGGGATGTGCTGGGTTGTCTATATGCCAAACACAAACACTTTATTGATTTATTACTTTTTAACTTTCTAATTGGGATTTATTATTAGAGCTGAAATCTAATCCATGTTAACATAGATGGCAATCTCTGCAACCATATATTTAATTATTGACTTGGATATCATCATTCTTATGTCCATGTAAACATTTTATTAATCCTTTACAACTAGCATATTTTTTCCTCTAGATAACCGTCTGACAACTTGGGTATTTTGTTTATATTTTTTTCCTCTAGATAACCGTCTGACAACTTGGGTATTTTGTTTATTAGGTGTATATTTGTTGGGACATATTAGCTTGCATAGCTTGCATATTTCTCTTGCAGACGACCTTCAACCAAGATTTAATTATCGATGGCCCTACGCCTTCACTATGTGCTTATCTTATTTTTCTTATAGACCATGTTTGAATATCTAATTATTTATTATTAATGTGTGCAACTCTTTCTATCTAATTTATGTGCTTATCTTATTTTTCTTATAATCCATGTTTGAATATCTAATTATTTATTATTAATGTGTACAACTCTTTCTATCTAATTTAACTACGCTGCAGGGACTAGCTACTGTATATCACTTGTTTCTACTAAATCACGATTGATATAATTTTTCTTCTTAGTTATCTAAATAAAATCCTAGTTAATAAAATATGTATATGCTTTATATAATAAAAAAATCAGAAACGACAATTACCATTTTCAAAATTTTATTTTGGAGTATTCTTTCCATGCTACACGTGTTCCAAAAGCTCTCACTTTTCCTTGTTTTGTATAACTTAATTTTATACATTTAATGATCTATTTCTTTTTTTTTCTCATATATCCCCATAGGCATGAAAGGAATGTCATATTCAAGCATCTAATGTATAGTGGGGAGAGGAAGACAGGAAGTGGTATTTTTGTTGACCTGTCTGCAAGGGAAGCCATCAAAGCTTCAACATACTCTTATTTTCAAAACTTAGCTGGATCATAAGTAGCCAAGCTCCAGATATTGTAAATATCAAAAAGTGAGCTTTTCATGTATGTAACAACAAATACTTAAGCAAGTCTATCTTCTTCGTAACTCTGTTCTTCTGTTTTAACCAACTTATGCATGACTTGAAATCCAATTCGTAAATTCGGCCTGCTTATACAAATTGTAAAACAAATTTTCAAGTAAATTCAATAGCATGTGTCTCTAATCTTACCTATAGAGCAAATATCATTAGAACATATAAATCCAAGGTACAAAAATTAAATGATCTGCTGTCAAAATTCTTGCACATAAAACCAAGCTGAATTGGAATGAAATCTTATATCATCTTAAGCCCTACTGTTAATTCATTATTCTTTCGTAGGGGAAATATATATAGAAATATTTATATATTGCCAGTACCATTTCATCTGTACAGCAGAATTTACAATATACCTCCTCACATACCACTGTAGTCACTTAAACACCAAATTCAATACCAACTACAGCAACTTGTTACTCCCAGAAGATACAAATGTCCCACTCTTGGAGCATCAAGAGACCCACTCTTGCAACATGGTAGCTAATTACATTTAAGAGACTCGCAAGATGAATTGAAAAGAGATAATTGCAAGGCAGAAACAATGCCAGAGAACCAATTCTGGCAAAACTAAAACTTAGGAGCAGCAAGCCATGCAGTGATCATCCTTCATTTGTAGGCATTAAGTTGCTCCTATAGCCCAATGAAGTGCCAGCCATAACATGCTTTCTCGATCGAATTTTAAAAAATAACTCATTTTAGCTATTCTCTGGAGCTCCAAATCTAATTCTGTCATTCACGGAAGCTGTCTCCTAGACGTTATCACCTAGAGATACACAAAATATTATGAGCAGAAACATTTAATGCCAAAACAGTTTCTACCTATACAGACAAGATTCTTGCAAGAGATTTATCTCAAAATTCCACCAATGGAATGCAAGTATCCTATCCACTGTATAAGCTTCAGACCACTATTTACATGTATGCATTTTTTTTAGTATGACCACGGACACTCTCAAATGAATGTACCATGATTGATAACGAAGATAATGATCTATAAAATGTGAACACCAACAAAGTGAGTAGCATCAGATTGGCATGTTAAATACTTCCATGACAGAATTGCAAAAGAGAACCCATAATAAGGATGGCCAAGAATAAGTGACAATGCCACACATACAGGGGCAGCTATCAGACAACAAGAACCACAATAATTTTGAGAAACAATTCCTAAAAGCATTGCACAAAACTTTTTTTGAACATGATCATAAGAAATTCTTGGCAAATTTCCGTTTCTTGCATGGTCCTCGAACATTAAATGAATAAAGATTGTAAAAATTTCTTTCAAGTATAATTAAATCAAGGCCTTAAAATTCACTGTATTTTTTGCGGATTAATTTGCAACAGGAAAAACTTAATCTACAACTAGAAGCCAGAAACATACTTAATCACGACATTTTCTTCCTTGCGATGAACAAAGATTCACCAAAAAGTATTTCATTTTGATAGCTAGACAAATGACTTTTAATCTTATTTCTGTCCATTGTAGAGGGAGCTATAAAGCTTTAACCGATTCCATGAAAATTCTCCCCCTGACAAAGAGTCCCATACAAGAGTGGGGCAAAGAAGGGCTGGCAGGAAGTATTAGAACCACCCACAATAACACAGGCCACATGGGATAGGAACTGAAGAGGTCATCATAGACAATAGAAGAAGGGATTACATATAAGGAATTCACCTCGGCAAGAACGAAGAGATGAGCATGCACTACAGAGAGCCACCATGTGATTTAAGAGCAAAACCAAAGAGGCTTCACAAATGGTAGAAGAAAGGAGAATTAAAAGGCATTCAGTGTGAATGATCCGTACTGAGTCCTATTTGGTATTCAAATCGTAAACATTCCACAATTGACAAATTCATAGTTTTCTACAATTTGTTATCATTTAAGCTTGGACTCACTGTTCTTTCTTGAAACGTGTCTGTACTTTCTTCTGTGACATTAGACATTTTCTTTGTTATGTGTAGCAGAATAGATAAAGTGTAGTAATAACTTAATAAGCACCCAGCCTCCTAATTTCTTACATGGTTTAGGACTGACATAACTATGACATGACATGATCTAATAGAAAATTAATAGTTAATTATAACTGATCAAACATGATCATTGGCAGCTTGCCACCTGTTGTAGCTAAAGTTTATTACTCCAGTTTCACCTTTTATTTTAGTAAATACCATTTCTAAATACCAAGACTAATGAAGAACAAAACAGGGATCCAAGTTGTATCAATTTTCACAAATTGAGAAGATAGATTGAAGATTCGTGGTTGTCACTACACCAATAATTGTTTTGTATCTAAAAATCTAGTAGCAAACAAAGAATGAAGTTCAAAAGCAAGAAACTAACCCATTTTATAGTCGGTATGCACAAAGAAGCTAGCAGAAACTATCAAGTAGCATAACATTAGCATCAACCCTTTAAAATAGTTTGATGTACCTTCCTGCAACATAACAATAAAGCTCATCAAAATTTATGTTTTCTCCAGATGGGTCCTCGAATAAAAAAACTATACCATGAAAAAGAAAAAGAAAAGTTACTGCAATTTCATGGAATTCACAAAATATGGAAAAATCAGAAGTATCTTTCAGAAAGATGCAATCCCATGATACATTTAAACATGCAATGTTCAGACCATCTTTGACTTTGTCAACTATCAACTGGTCTTACATAAAATTACAAAGAAATTAAGATGTACTTCTACATAGATAAATCGTAACAGCTATGTTCACCATCACCAGTGCCGGTGCAATACCCAACCATATATGACAGGTTAACATTCACACAGTGTTTGACTCTAAGTTGTATGGTATAGGGAGACGGAAACATGTATCTGAAACGGGAACAAGCTGGAAACATGACCCCCAAAAAGTTAGGAAATGGAGATACACAATATATATATATATATATATGAAAATTATACTGAAACTTTGAAAGAAAGCATTTAAGTTTTAACATTATAATTTAGGATACATATTCAAGAATAAATGAGCAGTGCTCAGTTCTCCCTTGCTCAAGACTCACAGTGTGAGGAGAAATGATAGGAACAGCATCTTTTATAAGAGATCATTTATCTCTAGAGGCTTCTAGAAATCTCTCAAAAAAGATATCAAAAACATAATACTAAAGAAAAATATTGTTTAAACAATTAAAAGTGGAAATTGAGCCATATCACCATGCAGACCCACACACATTGTATAGCTGCTAATACACATTGTACGGCGCTGATACACACTGTATGCCGCTTGATACGCATATCAAAAACGTGATATGCGTATCACCCCTCTTGATATGCATATCAAGCACATTTCATCGTAACCATACTGAAATGCACTTGATACCGGGGGGGCACATAGGTTTGACTTCATTAACTCTCAACTAAGTCTTCATGTAACGACCATTAACTGAAAATACGGTAAGAACCAGAACTGAAATACAGTAAGAACCAAAAACTGAAATGCAGTAACCGTAAGGGATTTTGAACACCTACCTAAACTGCTGCCTGCTCTAGTGTAGTTGATGGCGTTGCGGTTACTCTGATCCAATTACCGGGAAACCAATTCCACCCAGCCAGACTGAGCAGAGCCTGGCTGCTCAATCCAGTAAGCTTCTCGTAGAAGCTCACTGTGCCCCGTGCCCAGAACCTCAAAATGCCTAAAGCTCTTCCCTTGGTCAATTGTCTTCCTCTGGTTTGCCCTCCCTTCTCTCCTGATTTTCTCCTCCCCCTTTTTATGCGTTCCTTTCCCCCCTTGACCGGCTCAAATCAGCGGTTTTATAATTGCAGGTTTGGCGGTGGCCGCCCTCCCACCTACGGCCACCGCTCTTCCTCCTCCCGACACGCCTTCGCATGCATTTCAGACTCTCAGATATTTATCCATCTGATCTATTTTGTTTATACATGTACTTTGTTTATATCACCAGGTTTGGTTTATGCGTCACCTTTTATATAAGGTTTTAAATTTTATTTTTATTATAAAGTTTAATTTTATGAAGTTTAATTTTATATATTTTATAAAGTTTAAATTTATATTTATTATAAAGTTTAATTCATATTTATTTTAAAGTTTAACTCATATTTATTTTTAATATGAAGTTTATCATATCAGTTTTAATATAAAGTTTAGAACTTTATATTAGTTAATTAGTTTAGATGGGTCGTTACATACACTCCCCCTTCAGAAAACTTCGTCCCGAAGTTAGAGTTTTTTTTATCTTATCTGATTACTTATGATAGTAATCAGTACCCCCTTCTTAGATTTTAAAATTTTTGTTTTAATATCAAGAGACTATAAAATTAAAGTTTTAGGTTTATGATTTTAAATGGATAATTCTTACCCTACCCAGGTTCCCAAGCTATTCTAAAATCATCCTATCCTTCCTAATCTCTTCCGCTCCCATCCTATCCGTCCTCTACTGGAGTATGCCATGGCGTCAGTTTTACTGACCTAACCATTCATAAACTCTAAGGTGACAGCGTTGGTTATACCGACCTGATTCCCAGTAGGCATCCGGCATTCATCATCACACGTCTAGGGGAGCGTGATTCACACAGTCCTCCCATGACTCCAAGGTTCGGAGGATAAACGGTGGGTAACACCTCCACCCCTCCCAGTAGAATTAGGGCTAATACTTTATCATAGAATCACTTTGAGCTTTAATGGTTCTGAGGTTCTGTCATCACGTGGTTATCTCGGTAACTGTTTATTATCTGCAATCATACACTTACCCATACATTTGTAAAATGTGCATTAGCATATTCAAAATAACTCATGTATTATTCACATATGACATTACAGTATAACATATTTTGCCATATTCCATGCATGTCTTTTGACTTTCATCTAGAATGTATTCACTTCCTGACTTCTATTCCATTGTTCATGTTGACATGCATAAATAAAACAGATTTATAATATCTTAATTTCTATCAGAAGTAAAATCATTTAACGGTCTTTAACTTTACCTTGACAACTATAATTTAGTAAAATGAACCACATATATCGTTTTGGTATCCATGTACCAGCAGAAATTAAACATATATTATGTCACAAAATTTCACGTATATCTATAATCATTCAAAATGTTTCTGAGTCTCTGATTGCAGTGAAGTAAATATATACTAAACATAGTTTAAAGTTCTTCAAAATTGACATAGATTAGGGTATCTTTGACATATGTCCTCTGTATTTTCCCAAGTTGTTGATCCAGGACTATACTTGTCCCATTGGACCTTAACTTGGTCCACCAAGCGGTTCCTCAGCTGTCGAACCCTACGTTCCAGTATACGTAACGGTTCAACCGTTACGACTCCCTCGTCCGATACCTGCAATTCCTTCCATTGAAGGTTATGAGATAGATCAGCTATATAATGCCTTAATACAGAAACATGAAATCCATTATGAATTCTATGCAGGTGAGGTGGCAAGGCAAGACGATAGGCAACAAGTCCAACTCTTTCCACGACTTTAAACGGTCCAATAAATCGGGGTGACAACTTTGTCCCTTTTCCAAATCGAATAGTACTTTTATTTGGTTGGATGCGGATGAAGACCTGATCCCCTACTTCATACCTCCTATCAATTCGGTGAGCATCAGCATAACTCTTTTGTCTATCCTGTGCTTCCTTTAATCGTTGTCTAATTTGTCTTACCTGCGATTCCATTTCATGGATTAATTATGGTCCTATTATCGCTCGATCTTCTAAACTGTCCCAACTTAACGGTGTTCTGCAAGGTCTGCCATATAAAGCTTCAAATGGAGGCATCCCAATCGAACTGCGGTAACTGTTGTTGTATGCAAATTCGACTAAGGGTAAGTACTTTTCCCAATGTGATTGCTGATCCATCACATACATTCGTAGCATGTCTTCAAGTACTTGATTTACTCTTTCAGTTTGCCCATCAGTCTCAGGATGGTAAGCAGTGCTTAAATTTAGCTGAGTACCTAAGGTTGTTTGCATGCAAGTCCATAATCTAGAAGTGAATCGCGAATCTCTATCGGATATAATCTTCTTAGGTACTCCATGAAATCTAATAACTTCATTTATGAATACTAGAGCTATGTCAGCAACATCGTAAGTATCTCTTACGGGAATGAAATGGGCGCTTTTTGTTAATTTATCCACCACTACCAAAATGGCATTGTGTCTTTGAGAAGTAAGAGGTAGTCCAGTGATAAAATCCATCGAAATGGCCTCCCATTTAGACATAAGAATGTCGCGGGGTTGTGAGAGGCCCGCTGGGTGACAATGATCTGCCTTTACTTGCTGACATTCCAAACATTTTGCAACAAATTGAGTGATATCACGCTTCATGCCTGCCCAAAAGAAGAGTTTCTTGGTATCCACATACATTTTCCCTACTCCAGGATGAGCACAATATACTGCTCTGAGGGCTTCCCCAAGGATGGTATCTCGAAGATCTTTATCATCAGGAATATACATCCTTCCATGGAATCGTAAGATCCCATCGTTTTCTAATTCATATCCCTCAAATTTAGATTCTTTTGCCCTAATACCTTCAAGACTTGCTCTCACCTTTAAATACCAGCTGTCTTTTATAAGATGATCCAGTACTCGTTGTCTTAAGTCTACTTTAATGGGTATGAGAGAAAATATCCGAGGTCTCCTGCTTAAAGCATCTGCTACTACATTTTCTTTTCCCTTAATGTATGATATTCCGAAGTCATATTCACTTAGGAATTCACTCCATCGCCTTTGTCTGGCATTTAAGTCTCTTTGGGTGAACAAATATTGTAGACTTTGATGGTCGCTTTTAAGTGTAAAACTTCGTCCCACTAGATAGTGTCTCCAAATCTTTAAAGCTAGCACTACAGCGGCTAATTCTAAATCGTGAGTAGCATAGAGTTCTTCATGAGGTTTTAACTTTCTGGAAGCATATGCTATCACTCCTCTATCCTGCATCAACACTGCACCCAGCCCTTGTTTGGATGCATCAGTACATACCGTAAAATCTTTGTCCATGTCTGGGACTCTTAGGATTGGTGCACTGGTGAGTAGTCTTTTGAGTTCAGAGAATGCTTTATTACATTCCTCGGTCCATTCATACTTAACACCTTTACGCTGAAGGGTTGTAATTGGCTTTGCGATTTTGGAGAATCCCTCCACAAATCTCCGGTAATAATCGGCTAAACCCATAAAGCTTTGTATCTCATGTGCATTTTTCGGTATTGGCCATTCCATGATCGCTTTTACCTTCTCAGGATCTATTGAAATCCCTTCACCTGATATGATGTGACCCAAATAATGAATCCTTTCCTGAAAGAATGAACACTTGGATAGTTTTCCATATAACTGACGTTCTCTAAGACAGGACAATACTATCCGCAAATGATCTTCATGCTCTTTCTTATTCTTGGAATAGATGAGAATATCATCTAAAAATACTTGCACAAATTGATCAAGATATTCACGGAAAACACTGTTCATAAGATTCATGAATACGGCTGGTGCATTTGTTAACCCAAATGGTACCACAGTAAATTCATAATGTCCAAAACGTGTCCGGAATGCAGTCTTAGAAATATCATTTTCAAAAATCCTTCGCTGGTGATAGCCTGATCGAAGATCAATTTTTGAAAAGACAGCAGCTCCTTTCATTTGATCGAAAAGATAGTCGATTCGAGACATAGGGTATTGATTCTTTACTGTAGCTCGATTCAAGTCTCGATGATCTATGCATAATCTTAAAGATCCATCTTTCTTCTTCACAAAAATTACAAGAGCGACCCAAGGTGATGTATTGGGCCGAATATGCCCTATATCGAGTAGTTCCTTCAATTGAATTTGCAATTCCTGAAGTTCTAGAGCTGTCATTCTATAAGGCGTTTTAGAGATCGGTTGGGTACCTGGTTTTAATTCAATAGTGAGATCCAATTCTCTTACCAGGAGTAATCCAAGTAGTTCTTTTGGAAATACATCCGGGAATTCGGCTAACACCGGATATTGTTCTAAGGATGGCCCTTTTCCTTGGCTTACTTCTTGAATTACATAAGCCTGACAACCTTTCCTTAAACAACACTTCATCTGCATTGCTGAAATGTAGCGTAAAGAAACTTCCCTCTTGATTCCTTGAATTTGGATTACTTCTCCTTCATCATTTATGCCTAGAATCCTTTTCCCATAACAGTCTACCTAAGCTTGGTGAGCTTCTAGCCAATCCATACCTATGATAAGATCATACGTTCCTAAGGTTGTGACATAAACTTTCAGTTTAGTCGAACAGACCCCTAGGTCAATTTTGCATTGATCCACACTCAAGCCCACGGTTTGGAGTTCTCCTGAGGCCATTTCCACTTGATGGAAATCATTTTGTCTACGAGCTGCCAACCCACATTTGTTTAATGCATATGACGAAATGAAACTATCTGTGGCACCAGTATCAAATAAGATTTTGAGTTTTATACCATTGATAATACCTGAAGATTCGACTACAGTGGATTGATGGGCTGCTTGGTCGTGGTTGACTACTGCATGAATTCTATGATTACCTCAATTGTTTGATATCGACTCCTTTCCAGTCCTATGCAATATATTCAATGAAGCTTCTGGGCAGTCACATTGAAAATGCAGTCCCCCACATCCCCAACAATTAAGCTGCGTTGATCCTCTTGAATCAGGACGTGAATTTCTAGAGAACGAGCTTCGTCCTCTCATGTTGATTCCTCTCGAATTTCTTCCTCTACTGGCAGTCCCTCGAGATGTCCATGGACTGGTGTTTGATGATTCCACGGCTATAGTGTTTACTGCCATGGGAGCTCTTGTCCCTATATTTCTTGGGGTAAACCTGTTACCGTAAGGTGGCCTCGAGCTACCTCCTCTGAAGAAGTTTCGGGGAGTCTTTCCTGGAAATCCTGATTGTAAAGGCCCTGCTGGCCCCATATCTTTTTTGATTCCAAGGTGCTCTTCTGCATAACGACCACATTCGACTGCCTCGGCTACTGATGATGGTTTCCACATGCTTACCAAGGCTCTGATGCGAGGATTTAACCCAAATATGAAGCGTTCAGCTTGACGTTCATCAGAATCTAAGTAGTGAATGTATTTTACAAGCTCCATAAACCTTATCTCGTACTCTTCCACCGTTTTATTTCCCTGAATTAATGTATGAAAGGCTCTGGCTTGCTGTTGTTGAAAGTATGGAGGTAAATACTTTGCGCGGAACCTTTCCTCAAATAGTTCCCAAGGGACATTATCCAATGTAAGGTGCAGCTGCTTTTCCAGATTTCCCCACCAAATCAAGGCACTTTCCTTTAGTTGAAACACGGCAATTTTTGTTTTTGCCGAAGAAGAATATTCTCTTAACCTAAAGCATCTGTTCATTCCTTCTAACCATGCTTCAGCGCGCTCACCTGCTCGACCTCCTGAGAATTCTGGGAGTCTAATTTTCTGAAGCTCCCTAGAAATGTCTTCTTTCGATCTTCTGGGCTCAAAATTATTTGGTTCCGCTGAACTGGTGGCTACATGTTGAAATTCCTCTTTGGTTTTGGCCTTAGTTGATTCTTTTAATGTTTCCAATCAATGTTTTAAGACTCCGACTCGGTCGAGGATCGACTCCAACTCCGGCTCCGAAACGGTAATGACTCGGTCGGCTCGATTTCAATGACTCGGTCGTTGTAAAAAATACATTAAATATTTATTTTTTTATAAAAAAACATAATTTTAAAGATTTTAAACATAATTTTAAAGATTTTCATTCATGTTTCCAAACACACAGCATTATAATATAGATGGAAGACAACATATGATCAAAGTAGGCTCATGAACCAATCCATTATATCAAAATGGTATCCAATGGCAATACATAGTCAACTATCATACATGATCGAAGACTCAAAACAAAAAACACATAACCAAGGAGGCTAGAAATGGCCTCTACAACAAAAGTAAACTGTGACAGTGACCAGACTCCAGTACTAGTACTACAGTACTACTGGCT
The DNA here is from genome assembly GCA_031772625.1 of Pinus tabuliformis. NCBI lineage: Eukaryota > Viridiplantae > Streptophyta > Pinopsida > Pinales > Pinaceae > Pinus > Pinus tabuliformis. Next base: position 788,989,986 of record CM062811.1, read on the forward strand.
AGTAGCTACTGTCAGAGGAGCCAAGATCATGTCGATCAATCTCTAGATCATCATCATCAGAGTCAGACAGGGGGCCCCATGGCTGCTCATCATCATCATCCCCAACTGCAACTATAGAAGTGGTACCACTAGCAGGCTGTGCAACTGCAGCAGATGCAAGCTGAGATAGAGTAGATATGCGGCCGCGCTTCTGTCGTGGCTGCGCAGAGGAAGCACCTACAACTGGAGTCCTTGTTGGCTGTGAGACTGAGGCTGGTGGATTGGGATCTGCATTCAACTGAACAGGCTGAAGTTGAACAACATGTTCAAGTTCAACTGATGTCTCCATATCTAAATCTAAATCAAGATCCTCATCAGGATCAAACTCTGCTGGACAACTCTCCACTACCCAATCTGATGTTGGATCAATGTCTTCCAACACAATGGGATCTGAATCAGGTCTTTTGTTCAGCAAATGGTTTCGTCTGAGCCGAAGGTTGTATTGGACATAAACTAGATCATTTAACCGTTTTTGATCCAAACGGTTTCTCTTCTTTGTGTGAATCCTCTCAAAGACAGCCCAATTGCGCTCACACCCGATGCACTGCAAGTTTGACTCAAAATACGAACTGCAAACCTTTGCAATTCAGGACAATGGCCACCAAAGGCCTCCCACCATTGTGCTGCAAAAAACATAGGAGTGTAATGAGTTAGCTCAACAAAATTACAAATTATATCTAACTTTCAAATTATAAACGATTTAACAAACTTTAAAAAAAAAGTAAAACTATTAAGAATTTGAAAATTGAAATTTTTGTTTACCTGGCTCATCTGCTTCTCTTGCAATCTTTGCTAGGTTCTTCCCAAAGGTACCTGCTGCATTGCTGAAGATATTGGCCTATCGGTGTATCTCCAGTTGATCAGACTCCAATGGGATCATGCGTTCAATGCAATCAACCAGTCCATCTCTGACCTCCCCCCTCAAAGCTCCTGACTCCTTAGCTTTATAATGATACCGTGGGTTCAAAAAATACCCAGCTGCATGTATAGGGCGATGGAGTTGATTGTTCCATCTTTCATCAATGATTGCCCAAATGGGCCCATACTTTGCCACTCTATCCTTGTATACCGTCTTTATTTGCTCCTTTGCTTGATCCATAGCCTCATAAATGAAGCCCATAGCCAACCTTTCCCCATCCACCAACCGCAACACCTTAACTAGTGGCTCAGCAAGCTTCACAATCTCTGTTGCCTTTCTCCAAAAAGTTTCTTCATGGACTTTCCTTTTCAATTCTTTGCCTTCTGGTTTATTAGACCAATTGCTTTGATTCCATTCATCACTAGAAAACATCTTTTGCAAGTTTCTATGTTGGGAAAGCATAGATTGCAATGTCAAAAAATGTGTAGCAAATCTAGTGATGGCAGGCCTAATAATATCCTTGCCCCCAGTGTGTTTCCTCATGAGGCTCAAAACCAATGTATGATTGTAGATAAATTTTGTTATGCTTTTGGCATGATCTATAGTGTTTTTGACCCAATCTAATTTTCCAATATCCTCAAGCATGAGGTCTATGCAATGTGCAGTGCATGGGGTCCAAAAGATGGTCTTGTGTTTTTCCTCTAACAGTTTACCAGCAAGAACATAGTTAGAGGCATTATCTGTGATGATTTGAACAACATTAGCCACCCCCACCTCCTCAACAACCTGATCCAATAGCTGAAACAACAAGTGGCCATCTTTTATCTTATTAGATGCATCAACTGATTTTAAAAACATGGTTCCCTATGGGCAGAAGACAAGAAAGTTTATGATGGTACGGTTTCTTTGATCAGTCCATCCATCTGACATGATGGTACACCCTGTTCTTGCCCATGAGTCCCTGAACTCTTGCAAATACTCATTAATGGATTGAATTTCTTTCTGCAAACGAAACCCCCTTAGCTCATGCATAGTAGGGCCTTTGAAGCCTTTTCCAGCAGCATGTATGGCATCAAACATAGGCTCATAATATGGTGAACGAGCAGCATTAAAGGGGATATCAGCATCATACCACCATCTAGCTATGTAATCACAAGCAGTCTCCCTCAATTCTTTCTTCCAATGGTCATCTAAAGTGGGTTGCATTTGAGTTTTACTAACTTCAGGACCATGTGCATCTGATGGAGAGGAGCGAGTGAAATAACTTTTGATAGTCACATCACCCTTTTTCAAATTCATACTACCCTTTCCCTTATCTTGAACAGAACCAAAAGAGGGAGGAACATATCGGAAAGGGTTGGATGCCTCAGTTTGAGGGATAGAGGAAGAACCCTCAAAATCATAGTGGGGGTTGGTAGCCATCATTTTTTGTATCTCCCTCTTCCTCCCAATTTCAGCCTGTATGTCTTTTTGCCTAGCCTTATTTTCTTTAAATTTCTCAAAGCTGGCCAACAAATTCTTTCTAATCTCCCCAATTTCTGGTGAGGTACATGGGGTAATTTGGCCTCTAATCCCTGCCAAGTGTTGTTTCAGCCTATGAATGCCCCCAAGACCTTCCTTAATTTTCCTATGGCAAAATTTGCATTGCATTTGACTATCAACCATTTCAACATATGCCCAAGCAGGATCTCTTGCTCTAGGTGCCATTTTTTGACTAGGAAATGAAAGCAAACAATCTGAAAATGAAAAAAAAAAAACACACATTGATTCAATGTTCATTTATTTGACAAAAAACACTCTCTAAGCTTTCTAGATATGCACCTAAAATTTACTAAGCAAAAACAGATTTATAGAGGTGGAAAAAAATACCTCCAGGCACAAACTGCCTCCTCAAGCTTGCTCCAAGAATCAGCTCCTCAATGCTGCTCCAAATGGCTGCCTAAGAAGCTCCTCACTCCAGCTACGATGCTCCTCCAAGACTCCTCACTGCTGCTCCAAAACAAGCTCAGGAACTACTCACTAACTCTCAAAGAAGACTCTCACTCAAATGCATAAGACTATTGTGAGTGAATGAGAGCACTTGGGTGTGTTAAATAGGGTTTGGGAGGGGGAAATGGACCCCAAAAATCATTTAGCATATTCATATAACTGTTTGGGGTCCAAACCAAACAAAAAACAATTAAAAAATCCATTAAAAAATTATATTTTTTGCTGTTTATGTGTGCCTGGGCCGTTCCTTTGTGACTCGGCCGAGTCATAACGGAAACGGCCGAGTTGGCCGAGTCACCCATAACTCAGCCGAGTCATTCAATGACTCGGCCGAGTCATGGGTGACTCAGCCAACCGGACCGTTTCCATGGCCGGGTCACTAATTTTGCTATTGAAACGGATCAACCAGGCCGTTTCGGTTTCGAAACGGCCGTTTCTTAAAACAGTGTTTCCGATAAGGCTTCCAAAGAATTCATTATCACAGTCAACTCTGGCGTTGGGGCGATTGATGTTGATAATGGTTTTGGTGATGACGATGGTGATGGGGATGATGATGGCGACGGTGGCGGCATTAATGGTGGTGATGCTGCCTGATCATGTCGTCGTCGCTCATACGTCCTTACCATTGTAATGGTTCCTGAACACATAATAAAATTCTATAAAAATTTTGAGGTAGACAACCGAATTTAACACATAATTTTCTTTTGCAACTTCACATTCATAAACGGGTATAGTTTTGCTATTTTTATCCGCTAGGCGGATCTTACTGGTACCGAGGTCAAGGAGGGTGGTCTCGTGACCTCCTTGTCCTAATGCAGGGTATTCTATCCTAATATGAATAATGCAGAAGTGTATGGTTATTAGCTCCTAAGGTAAGACATCCAAAGTTTATTCACCAAATAACATCCACGATTGAAAAATGTTAAATGTCTCGTTACAATATATGTCGGTAACATACCCGCCATACCTCAATCTAGCTATTACATTTAAGGAAGGTCATACATATTTATATTCTGAATATATTACTTGGATATGGATTAAATCTATAAAAAGAAGGGTTGTTTTGGTTCCATATCAGTTTGACCTTTAGCCGTAAAATTTACCATAGACATGTCATGGTTAAAATCTAGAAGAGATACAGTTCATCAGTATATCATAAAAGTAGATTGGGTTTAAACGGAGGAAATAAATTAGGATAAAATGTGATTATGAATTTTAGAACCAGTTTTGTTTTAAGAATGACTCCGTCAAAGGATATAATTAGTACAATTTTGTTCTCTAACTGATGCTTTGAAAAGTAGTTTTTATAAATTGCACATAACACTTTAATGGTTGATGCAAGTGCAAATTGACTGCAATAGGATTCATGGAAAATTTTGTGCTATCATAAGTTCAGATTTCACAATATTTGGCAGAAAACTTGCATAGATATTACCTGAGAAATTTAGCTGTTCCTGTCAACTGGAAACTGGCAATCCTAGGAGGCTATGAATGATCAAACAACATATCCGGGAACCTATCAAGTTAGAATCGATTACTGTCAAGGAACATAAAAAGGAACCTGTTTAGAAGGGTTCACCTTCCTTTGGAAGGGGGTGTATAACAACTTGCAATGGTGACTAGGCTAATGCTTGTCTTGGACACTTGACTACATTTAAAGTTGATCTGGAAAAACAGATAACAACCATAATATATCAGTATAGAGAAGATGTAGACTCTGTCCAGACTTGGATGCAAGGTTCTATAAGCAATGGCTTTTTGTTTTCTTCTGAAACCTGTTTGGAAGCTGCTACAAGTGATATTTCAAAATCTTTACTGATCAATCCTTTACAGGCCCACAATTCGTTGTTCTTTGGTATATGGCGAATGAAATGGATTTCTTTAACCTCAAAATTTGTCCCAAAACATGTCTACTGCACCTTCAGGAAATTCGTATGCCCTTGATACTTCGAAGTTTAGGGATTATGGTAGCTTAGACCTATTCACGATTGCTTGGATTTGCAATAATTTTTGGATGCCTTCTAATGATCTCAAATGAGCGAGCTCAAGTGCCGTAGAAAAATACTGTCACAATGACCTGAGTGCCTTTAAAATTTGTATTAGCGTAAGAGAGGACGCGTGAGTTCTATAAATTTTGTATCAGCGCGTTGCCCTCTGATACCATGTGTAACGACCATTAACTGAAATATGGTAAGAACCAGAACTGAAATACAGTAAGAACCAAAAACTGAAATGCAGTAACCGTAAGGGATTTTGAACACCTACCTGAACTGCTGCCTGCTCTGGTGTAGTTGATGGCGTTGCGGTTACTCTGATCCAATTACCGGGAAACCAATTCCACCCAGCCAGACTGAGCAGAGCCTGGCTGCTCAATCCAGTAAGCTTCTCGCAGAAGCTCACTGTCCCCCGTGCCCAGAACCTCAGAATGCCTAAAGCTCTTCCCTTGGTCAATTGTCTTCCTCTGGTTTGCCCTCCCTTCTCTCCTGATTTTCTCCTCCCCCTTTTTCTGCGTTCCTTTCCCCCCTTGACCGGCTCAGATCAGCGGTTTTATAATTGCAGGCTTGGCGGTGGCCGCCCTCCCGCCTACGGCCACCGCTCTTCCTCCTCCCGACACGCCTTCGCATGCATTTCAGACTCTCAGATATTTATCCCTTTGATCTATTTTGTTTATACATGTACTTTGTTTATATCACCAGGTTTGGTTTATGCGTCACCTTTTATATAAGGTTTTAAATTTTATTTTTATTATAAAGTTTAATTTTATGAAGTTTAATTTTATATATTTTATAAAGTTTAAATTTATATTTATTATAAAGTTTAAATCATATTTATTTTAAAGTTTAACTCATATTTATTTTTAATATGAAGTTTATCATATCAGTTTTAATATAAAGTTTAGAACTTTATATTAGTTAATTAGTTTAGATGGGTCGTTACACTTCAATAAGGTTACAAAGATATTGTGATGCGCTTCTACATAGATAAATTGCCACAAGCTAACAGCTATGTGCACCATCACCAGTGCTGGTGGACTACCCGACCATCTATGCATATGAAACAGGTACCTGCTCACCCATTTTGTTTGGCAACCATGCTTTATATGTCTCTCATCTCCATAATGCAAGATGGATGACCTGGGGACAGATCAATACCCATACCTAGCCTTGTTCTAACTTCTAAAGAATACTGCCCTAGCTCAAACTAATTAGAAATGTTAAACCTGGTAACACGTTGGCATCTATTCTTTTCTGTAGACAGCAAATATCTCCACTGATCATCTGCCCGTCTGATTCTTCCTTGAAATATTGAATCTCAATCTCTCAAGGACAAGATTAATACTGCCATAATTGAAGACCTATATAAGGTCTCTGCTCACACATGGATCTAACCTTCCAAAGAATCAGCATGCAAATACGATTTATATCAAGACATTTCCTGCATCTGGTTGATAATATTATTGTCCCCTAGGACGCTTGAACCTTTGCACATCTCAGAGACTGAGATTTCCCTTGGGCCATTTTCATGTCACCTTGCATTAAATCACAAAACGGAACAATATATTTATAGAAGACAGGATCTGTATACTCTGCTCCTCTGTATTCCGATCAAAAGAGCATTTTATATGTCAATAGCCTATCGATAACTAAATCTGGCGTTAATGCTACTGCCTTTACAGAGATGCCCCATTTCTCCTCAATAATTAAGATGATTAGCAATGTGTCATGTTACCCCTCCTTTAAGGGCAGTTTGTGACATGGCATAGCCTTCCTCCTTGATCTGGTTGCATTCTGATTTCTGGGTACTTTCATATTTCCCAAGGAAGCTCATGTTGATCAAGGAACTTCACGTGTATCGAGGCATTGGTCACGCCTCCCAAGGCAGTTTTGGGGTCATTCATGAACACCTGGACCTCTCCTACACATGCCATGTGGAAGGTCCTTGAGCGCTATCCTGTTTGTTACATTATGAGCTGATTTGTACTTATTTTGAAGGCCGATTTTACACACTGCACTTGTGGGGTTTTATTGCAGCCTTTGGATAACTTGGAAGGACTCTATAGATGATGTATCACTCTCTTAGTGTACTAGGGATGGATGTGGACGTAGCTTGGGAAAATCATCTTGGAGAATATTGATGTGGAATGAGGATTAATCTCTTTATAATTTTTCATCACTTTATTTATTTGGGGTTTTATAACCCAAATTTTGACTTAAAAGGTCACTTGCATCCTTGGGTCCTCAATTGGGACATTTGTTCGAGGCCTTAAGTCATTATTTCACTTAATTTTTGGAGCTCTTAACATGATGCCACTGCCTTGATATGGTATTGGCACACTTTCATGAGGTCATTGCACTAAAGAAGGAGAACATTGGAGCCCTATGACTTGGGAAGACACTTTACCATTGATGATGGACCATCTACATTAACTTTGGACCATTTCAAAGGCTAGCCATTGGCATCTTGGACCATTTATCTCTTCTTGGGTGGATCAACCCCTCTTTTGAGGGCATTTACTCATCAAATCACTGTACATGTGGTTTGACACTTTATATTTATGCTCTGACAATTTACTTGATTTTACGAGTTAGTTAAATTTAGCCTTATTAGGATAGATCTAGGGAATTAAATCAAATAACGATATTTTATTGTGAAGGAAGTTGGATCTCACTCTATAAATAGAGGAGAACTTCCTCATTCGTACTCATGGTTGGACTGTGAGAGCGCTCTTCTCCTTGGAGCTTAATGGAAATATCTTTGTGGGAGCATTTTTGTTGTTAAGGTCTTATCTTTGTGGTGAATGGTTTTGAATTAGAAGCGATTATTTCTTGGTTATTCCTTCTACATTATTAAAGGCATTAATGTGATTGTTCAAGAATACCATAAGGATACAAATATCGATCCATTTGAAAGGAAACTTTCTCACATGGAAGGAGGACATCTAGAGGTTCTTCTCACATGCTCTCTCTTTTGTTAGTTCGGGGTAAGTTTAACCCTCCCTGCTAAGCCATACACCAAAGTTCCTTAGTAAGGGTTTTTCACTTTATGTCATGCCATAGTTAATTTTGTGGTTGGAGGCTTTCTCTTTGGAGGGATCCCTTGTAGTGGGGCCATGACTTCTTGAATTTCCTTGATTAGCCAAGGGATTAATTTAACTGTAGGGTTCTAACCTATTGCCCTAATCCGGAAGCACCTGATAATTGACTTAAGAGGGTTTTCTTCTTAATATCATCTTGCCATTTGATTCCTCTTGACTCCATAACCATAATAGGATTTGGAAATGATATTCATCTCTCCATTACCTTTTTCCCCTTTTTTACAAAAATCCCTAAAAAATATCTCCAGAAAATATGTTCCACTAGGGCTACCATTGACATCACCTTGAACCTAATTGAATATGCCTTAATGATCCTAGTAGGCAAGCCCCCCTTGAGTTGGAGGAGAGTCGGCCTAAAGTAAAAGGACAGGTTGTTGAGGTGATAGTGGGTGACCTTCCTAAAGGTTCCCTTCAAATTGTGCATTGTAGACTAGGGATTTTATCACGCACATACAATTTGGGTGGTAACATGTCACACTACTTTTATGGGAGTTGTTCCTATAGTTGAAAAACTTACAAATAAGCATTTTTGTTAAAACCAGCTATACAAAAGACGATAACATCATTTCTTTAGACTCATTTCACTGTTGAAAATGGTATAAAATTCACTTTCAGCCACAATGAACCTTATATTGTAGTCCTTATTGTATTTCTAGGCTCGATTAAGGCCAATCTTGTACACATGGGTGAATCCATGAAGCTAGGTTGCACTTTTTGGCAAGTTGGGTGTGTAGAAATGGTCTCTGTAGACTCTCAATTGAGGTGTATGTGTAGACCCTTGATTGAGGTTTTAAGCCCTCAGTTGGTTTTAAGCCCTTGATCAAAGGCTTAAAACCATGATGGATGTTTTAAGTCAAAAATGACCCCAATTGAGGGTTTCTATATGCCCTTGATTGAGGTATTTTAGAACACTTGATTGAGAGTTTAAAAATCCAAAATCCTTGCCTATTCTCGCAGGGTTTCATGGAGTTGCAACTTCCAAGAGGTGAAATACTTTCATCTCTTCAATGGAAGGTGGCAGGCTTGGTGCCTATAGATTCTTCATTGAATCCTCTATCCAATGGCATATAATTTTCTCATTTTCAACTTCATAATATATTTTAAATTTATTTTTTCTAAACTTGTACAAAAGAAAATTCCCTAGTAATGAAAACCCCATGATAAAATAAGTATCCTAAAAATTACACAACCAAAAAATTAGAAAAATATTTGGGATACCCATGGATGTTTACTCTTCAAAATGGTATTCCTATTTTTTGGTTATACATAAATAGGAGAAAAAAATGTGTTAACAACACAAAGATGTATAAAATGTAATTCAAATATTGATTAGTAACCTTCGTAAAACGATAAAAGATACAAATTCCAAAATAAAAAGTGGGATAGCATTTTATGCTAGTTGTGCTCACATAATATTTTTTTTATATTATACATTTAACAATGAATTAGTTGTTGGGAATAAAAGTCACTTCTAAATTTTCTGGAAATTTGCAAGGACAAACAAAATTAAATGCAAATATGACACATTAAATAAAATTACTTTCTTTTTGAAAAAATTATTGTTAGTAAGACAACCAATTCCCTAGAAAAAAAAATTTACTGAACATCAAAATTCACAAGGCATATATGAGTTTTGAGGACTTCAATTTAAAAAGCATGTAAAATGTCAAAATTTCATCACCATATTTGACAAGAAAGTGGAACATATCTTCATGGATTCACCCACATCTAACGTTGTCCACAGACTCATAACCCCTCTTGGGGAAAGTGCATTACTCTTAAATTGTATATATATACACAACCTCCATTTGTTATTGATCATCATGTGATAATTCATTCTACTTAATAAAGGGTTTCACCTAAAGGCACCCTCAAGTGCTACTCTCTCTTTTGTTCATGGGTTTCTTTCTCTCACTGGCACACTTCTACAAGACAAATCTCTCTCTCTAGGGTTGCCTCCCTCTTTGCTGTTTTCTCTTCAAGAGTTGGGCTACCCTGGTGCTGGTTTGTTCTCTTTAATGCAAAGTTAGAGTTTCCTGTTTGGTTCCATTCGATCCTCTCTTCTCTTGTGAATCTCAACATTCCCCTGACTCGGGGTTCACATCAACCCTGACACTTCTTCATCCTAATGAGAGACACTATATACAAATTGTCTTCTAGTATCCTCATCCACATCATTATCTCTTGTTTGAGGTCAATTTTAACAAATGTTACCATGACTCTTCTCCAGCCTTGCTTTCTTATCTATGTCTACATTCCACCAAACAGTAAATTTTTTATAGGGCTCTTCTTGTTGCTGCTCTCCAACCAAGTTTCCTAACTACTGTCTAAGTTCTTTTGTAGTGCATAGAAAATGTTTCTAAATGGCAAATGCATATGCATTTAACATGTGAACCAGCAAACAAACAAAATATCCTAACCCTGCTTAATCTTTTCAGCAACAGTTAGCTCAAGTCAACTCAGTCAGAATTTGAAAAAACTGATCAGGGCAGCGAGGGAAAAATGATGAGAGACAATGCCACGCATAGAATCCTTCCAAAATTCACAACCTGCAGCTCTATTACCACGTTCTCAAAATACCAGAAATAGGTAAGTGCAAGCACAGAAAGAGTAAATCAAAATGAAAAAGCTTGTATCAAAGGAAGAGAATCAAAAATCCTTTAGTGATAATATATATTATAAATAGAAATAGAAAGATCAATATGACTTTTTCTTTCAATTTCCCACTTGACATTCCATACATGTCAAGTTTCTAACTTACCATGCTGAAAATACACAGACATACGTTATTTATTTACAATAATTATTTACATTGCATTAGACCATTACTTCCAACATGAAACACATTGCAAGTCAAATTATTTTACTAAACTAGAAGTAGCGGCAAACTATGAGCATGTAAGTAATACACTTTGATGAAACCAGTGACCATAAATAGAAAGCAATATAACTGCTATCATAATAATTGAGGGGGCTTGACCAGTGCCTGACACGTTGGGTGCAAATGTGTGTTGTTTGAATGTGTCAAGAAAGAGCTAACAAACTTGATGAAGGTAAGCATAAACCTGAAGCATGAATGCTACCACAAGAACTGTGATAAAGAGTGTGGCAGTCTCAAAGAGCTGAAAGTTCAGATCCATAGGTTTTCCCATGATCCAGCCAACAACAACACAAAATGGAATCTGCATCAGAAAAACAACACGTTTTCAGTTATATTTACAAATAAGACATGTTCTTTGGTGAATACTTGCCAAAATAAAGAAAACACTTTTTATATAATGATTACAACAAAAATGGCACAAGAATGTAGGTTGATTATGCTTAATGATTTTGCAAAGGAACCTCCATCTCGGCTCATGAACCTTGCATTGATCATGACTGACATATCTTGACTTTCATGACATTCAATATTTTGCAGTTCTTGTATCAATGATCAGACAAACAATACATATTCAATGACAATTACAGACAAGAGAAACACTTTAGGAATATATTTGCCACAGCAAAGGCAATTTTTAATAAAATAATTACCACAAAGATATATCTCGTCCAAGAATGTAGGTTAATTACACATAATGATTTCACAACTGAATTAACATCTTAGCTCAAGAATCCTGCATTGACCATGACTAGCATTCATTTCATCACTTTTATCATTCATGACTAGCACCCACTTCTTGCATACATAAAAGAACAATCACTAAAATTGAGACCATATTTGAATATGGGAATGAAGACAGTATGCACATACTATTTTTTTTTTAAACGATAAATATTTTAGTCGATTCACTTCATATGAATTCTGAACCCCGTGACAGCTATAAAAAGAAAATGTTTCATGAGTAGCAAGTATTTCATGAAGTGAAACTATAATCAATGAAAGAAAATGTCTGAATCACTAAGATTTGCAACGTAGGTGCCTGTCATAAAATTTGAATCCATACAGCATCAGTTTGGTGAGATTTGGAGCAAAATGAAACAAAGAGAAGCATACATAAGCAATCCAACCTGGTCTTACCATAAACATTGATATTTGTGTTGAGGATCCAATTGCAACACCCAAAGAAATGTCCTGTAATAAGTGAAGAACCAGATAAATTAAAACAGATAAAACATAATGAAAAAAATAGATGATACAAGTGTATCCTAACTAGATAAACAATTATTCTTAGGTCAATTAGGTCTCGCTTGAGTGGTAGAGAGGAGAGTTTGTTATCCTCCTCACACAAGTTCAAATCTCACTTGCGGCATGTTTCTTCTTTGTGAGCTGATTGTTGATTGGGGCTCTTCGTCAGATTATTCTTGATTGGGGCTGGCAAGGTACTAGCAATCTCATTCTTGCCTACAGGCTGGAAGGTCAGAGTTTGGAAACATGGAAAAATAAAATAACAAAAAGATAAATTATTGCTTACCAGTTTATCTTTCATGGCAAACATTACTGCACTTGCATGCTCTGCAGCATTCCCAACTAATGGAAGCAAGATAACGCTCATAAAGGAAACTGACACTTTCCAGTTATCAGATGCCCCCTGTTTAAGACAAAGACATTTTAAATTAGCCCTTTCACTGATCAGAATGGATTGCTACAGATCTATAAGACAATATATAAGAAGTTAACACAAAGTTCAAATTATCGTGGGATCAATCATAAGTTATAACCTAGATATAACTTTGGTGAATAAAGTCTAATCTGTTACATAGTACATAAAATTTCATTTTGGTTTTAAAGCAAAGTCAGAAAACAAACAGACACCAAAAAGAATGCAATAGAAGGGAAGATCAATGAGGAAAGATTGTGTATTGAACAAATAAAATTAGTTTACAAGTCCAAACTTGAAACTGAGTAAAAAAACTATATCAGCATTGTTCAGTCACAAAAATCAGTTTACAGGACCAATCAGACATCATAAGAGAGCCTAAAGAGAAACAAAATACTAAAATGATGTACACAGATAAAAGCTTGCCCCTTATGAAACTCGGGAAGCAAGTACAAGAAGGAAAAAGAAGCATAGATTGAATTGAACAGTTGACAATAGACATTTGTGAAGAGACCATGCAATTTGTTCAAGTGTAAAGAATGTTGTCATTATGGTCTCAACTTCTCAAATGAAGGGTTTCCAAAATGTCATCTACTGGAGTCTTTTAAAAAACCAATAAAAAGAGAAATGTCTCTGCTTGCACAAGGAAACCTCAGCTAAATCTCACCTCAAACTTAATCCTTAATGGATATCAAATAGAGTAAAGGTGTGGACTTCGGCAAAGGAAGCAGCAATATGAAGGAAAATAGAACATTAAATTAAACGAAATGTCAAGGCTCAAGTCAGATACAAGAATATTTGCACTAGCTTGAGTGGTTGAGTGACTTGAGCTTCATGCAAGAGATCTAGGAGATGATTCCTACACTGGCTGCCTCCATTGTGTGCCTCACTCAATGTCCCTGTCAGGTCAGGTGTCATGATCAGCATTGAAGGGTTTGCATTGGTTACCATCTGTAAATGCAAGGAAGTGCCCAAGAGTTTCCCTACAAGGTTTTGATAGAAATTACACTGCATCTTACACCACCCACCCTAAGTAGTTCCCTTCCCACTCCCCTCCCTTTCCCACTTCAAGTCATTGAACACATCCATAGCCAAATATGAGATACTTTCCTCCATCCTTGTGGAAGCAGCCCTCAAACCCCCACTCTAATCAACGTCACACCCATAAACCTACCACTGGCTCTTGTCCCATGAACCAGTGATTTGATGACAAATGCAAATCCCTCCAACAACAGATCTGTCTCACCCACACACACGGCCCATCTTCCTCCCCTCACCTCATTAAAACCTACCGTAACCTCCTTCGTCATAAAAAAAAAAAAACCATTTCTCTCCCAGTACAAGATGGAAAATGATACTTGCAATAAATTAGCACAAAATCGTGATATAATCACCATTCATCATCCAAGAGAGGGAACCCTCCAATCAAAGAATCCTCCCCAAGACATTCACTTGTCAGTGTTCCAAGGCAACTAAATTGAGACAAGACAAGCTAGTGTGCACTACTCTCCAAGTGTGTGTAACAATGATCCAAAACTAAATCAACTTCCCTCTAATTATATGAGGGAAACCAAGTCGATTTAGTCCAAAATTAGAATAAAAGCCCTAAAAAAATATGAAATGTGATTACAAGTTGGATAGGTCACAAGTCAACCTCCAAAGATAGCTAACTCAATAAAAAATACAAATGATATAAAGTACTATGTCATCATAATCCTTATAAGTGACCCACTATGACTTTCTAGTCAAAATCCCTACTCTAGAATACCTACGTAAGTGTGCATCTTGTATGGTTATGACAAAGATGAAGAGAATCCTTTAAAAATTTCACAAGCTACAATGATATAAGATACTCTATCACCATAATCCACTATGAATTTCTAGTAGAAATTCCTACCCTAGAAAACCTACATAAGTTTTAAAGCTTCACTTATCTACATGTATCCATTTCATAATATTATTTTTTAGAATCCAAATAAGGGCAAGCACAAATCTACAGATTAGTTTGTGTTGTAATTTGTAAAATCCAACATGAATACCTCACGTACTAGTTCCTTATGCATTCTTTCCAGATCATATGCATATGCATACCAACCAACATGTTGCTTTCTTTGTAACAAAAGCAGATATCTAACATCTATTGTCTTCAGTGAGGCTTCCAGTTGTTTAAATAAAATGTAAATTCGTGGTTAGCAACAACTCAGATCAGGACTAATAATATTGGACATGACTCCTTGGACAGTATATGTTGAAAGTTATAGCTTACCTTCATTGTATTAACAAGATAACTGGACAGAAAAGAAACAAATGCAGTCACTATAGCCAGCCATAATACTGCTTCCCACAATGTTAGCTCTGGAAGATCGTCTTCCTCTGACCCTCCATCATTCCCCTCACCCTGCAACCATATACCATGCTAAATATTTCAATTACAATAGTTACCAGAAAATAACAAGAAACACATAGCATCTCATAACAAAAAAGTATCTAAGATTATAGGCACGTCTAAATGAAGAAAAGTAAAATACCAAGAAACACATAACTTCTCGTAACAATAGGTAACTAAGATTACAAGCGCATCTACAGGAGAAAACGAAGCCATCTAATCACAAAAGATGATCATATGATAGTTGAAGTTGTAACTTTACTTTTGTTTGGACAAGCACAAGTGTAACTAAAAAAAATAATCAAATTTTTTTATCAGTTATTCAGATAAGCACTCTCTTCAAAACCATCTAAAATATTGTTTCGATTATTCATATCTTAAATTTATTTTATTTGCAAGTATTTAACTATATTTTATATTACCATTGATATTATTTTATTATTGGCACTAAGGCATTGGACACCTTGGTTTGACTAATATTTGTACTTAAGGCATAGTGTTAGCAGTTAAATGGGTTATGGGTCGTGGGCAAGAACACACCTTGGCAGATCCTAGCCCACCATCTTCTGCAAAGTGCTACTCATGTTAATGTAAATCACATAGCAGGCCCTTACATCATATGTGGCATAGTTGGTGCAACCAACACTTCCAAAATCACCGGCTCAGGTGTTCTTAAGAGAATTTGGCAAATATGGTAGTTAATTTTCAAACAATTATTGGATTTTTGTTTTGGTAGATCTAAGATTACTGAAGTGTGGCGGCTTGGGTTTCTTTTCTTGCAAGAAAAAGGATGAAGAAGAAAGGCTTTTACACAAGAGAAGATATGTGTTACAAAGCCATGGGTACATGGTTGTCTTGGAAAACTCTCAACTGTCGTCTCTGGGCTCTACACAAGCCTATACACTTTCCATTATAATTACGGTTGACAATTTGTTTATGTTAAATTTGGATGATCACAGCCCCATTTGGAAGGAATGGAAATGGTCCTATGGAAAGTCCTTATCCACTCAGTCATTGTCTTAACAGGAAATAGACCATCCAAGACAAGGAATCAAGATGGCTTCAAAGGTGTCAATGTCAAGGTATCTGAAAGTCCCACTCCACTTTTAAGACCAGCAAAACAACAAATGTATTTGATAATCATCGATAGGTAAATTTGTTTGCTAATAAAGGTGCAGCAAGAGCTTCCCCAGTCAGAGAGGCTTCTAGAGAATGTATGTGCTCAAATCCTGAAAGAAGTCCAATCTAATCTCTGAAGAGAAAACATCAAGGAAGATTTCCCCAGAAATCAAAGAGAAAACAGCTGGGAAGATTTCTCAAGAAATTGAAGAGAAAATGTCGGGCTAAAAAATTAACATGTAGTCAATCACTTATACCATTAACATGTTAGTAATGGTGTAAAATCATAACTGTCAATTTCTTAAGCAAACTAAGAGAAACAACTTATATATGGCCATTTCTTCACTTTGGACAACAATTGAAGCAATTAGATCTAGTGGTGTATGATATTTCATTAAACATGTGATTATTCTATGCCAAACCGGAGAGAAAAATATGCCTATCGGTATAACTAGAGTACTTGTGTGGTTAGTCCTCCATGGCAATTTGGCAGTTAATGGTCGACTACATTGCTTTAGTCTTTTAGATAGTTGCTAGTTGGTTTGTCACAAAGATGAAATGTTAAGCATGTAAATGTGGACTTGCAAAGTTGCTAAAGCCTTTGGGCATGGGTTGTTGCCTCCCTTGTTTTAAAAGAGATTTTGAGACAAATGGATTGTTAGACAAGTGAGCATAAGAATCTGCACTGTTTTTTTTTTATTTTCATAGAACAACAGTGTTGTGCAACCTTTCATGCACTGGCTACTTTATTTCATTTGGGCGAACTTACAATGTTTAATCATAGTTGGCTACATAGATTTCTACCCAGATCGGAATTTCTAGATGAGATGTAGATTCTATTAAGATTGGAACCAAAGTGAAAATGCTAGCTTTCCTTGCTTACATAGAAAGACAACTTATAAGCAATTGTACTTTGAATCCATGATCTACTGAATTACTTGACTTAATTATATGAATATCCAGCTAGATCAGACTATGCATTTCCAGATACATGCATATTGTGAAACAATGACAAAATCACTGCAGCTAGGTAAACAAGAATAAAGGAAAATCACAAACCTCAGTACCACAACCATAAAGATCTGGATGACTCTTCAATTGGAAGACAAGGTAAGATGCATATGCTACAAGCATGACATAGCTTGTAAACCTTGAAAGAGCTAACTCTGATTGACCAGTATGGAGTTCCGTATGAGTAAAGTGCAACACAGCTGGGAAAAGCAGGCCCATAACAACCATCAGTAATAATCCCAAATTAACAACAACAATTACCTGTAGAAAACATATCAACCATTCTAGTGTTATTTAAGTGCATGTCATATGGATTGCAAAATATTTAGAAAGCCAACATTCATGTAAGTCTAGCAATGATGAACACCCAAGACTTCAGTGTACCTTGTTAAAAGTTTGATCTTTCTTATTGTGTACGATACCACCAGTTAAAAAGGTTGTTCCGAGCACAAGCAACATATTTGATAGTATGGAACCCAGTAATGATTGTTGTACAACACGAATCATCCCATTCCTTAGGGCATAAATTGAAATGATCATCTCAGTGGCATTACCAAAAGTAGCATTTAAAAGACCTCCAACTGCAAAGATCAAAATCAGAAAGAAAAAAAGATTAGCAAACATGATGGGAAAAAAGCCCTTCAAAAGAGAGGTATTGAAGAACAATGTGGATCAGATGAGGGTGAATAACAGGCTTTAAGAAGATATGGAGAATCACGATACAGGGTAATGTGCCAGACATTCTGCAAGGAAATAGGCACTACATTTATGCAAAGGCCTATACACAAAATTGTTGAAGGATGTGGACCATATGTTGTGTCAGTGAGTTCAGTTACAGTGGATGGGAAATAGGAACTGATATTAATTTCAATCATTTAGAGTCAGCCAGCCATAAACATCAAACATAATCATGAACAGAGACAGAAAACCGCCCATACTTTCCTTGCCATATATCAAACAAAGGAACAAGAAACCCAAAGAGGAACACACCTATAGGACCAGTGTAAAATGCTAGCTGCCTGTATGACACAAACATTAGAAAGGATATAAGGCGGTGCCATCACCAATCTTGGTATGTTGTAAAAATCATAAAGAATTCAAAACCTTAGTTAACAGAATCTAATGCTTATACTAAAAGGATATGGTCACCAGCTCTTACTCTGTCAGAAAACCAAGTCGTTCGGCCAAAGGAGTTATGCCTAACAGGCTGAACAGAAACACCCAACCCTACAGTAAACAGTAGTAATAGGCATTAGCATAGAATCTATAACCATAACCACAAGATATAAATGAGAAGAGAAGCATCCCGTCATTGATTTCTGGTTTTTACTGTAAAAAATATATTAGAGCCTTCTGACACCTGAATGAAATAAGGTTGAAAACATTTTGCACAGTAAAAACCAGAAATTCAATGACAATAAAAGCATGATTCTAGGAACCTTCAAGGTAAGTGTATAGCCTTATCTTTTGAGTTCCCTTGAGCAAGGAAAAAGATTCAGGCATAAAGATAATTGAAAACATTTTAGGCCTTACTGGTCCCATAAGCACACAACTCTCTGCAAACAAGGTGACTGTAGCAATGACGAAACAATTCAATTATCAGTAACAAAAGTAAAACCAAGAAGTATTGATCACTTACATGTTTCGCATTGCATGTAGCCGCAATAGCAGCAGCAGGCCCGAAAGGCAACAACAAATTAATCTTGTTGTGGATTAACACCACAACTATGCTCCTCCATACACTACATCTTAGCCCACCAAAAATTGAGCAGTGGTGCACATCATCGAGTGATGCATCAACAATTCTCTTTAATTTATGAGCTCTGTTAGCGACAGTACGCACAAGCCTTTCAGCCTCACATTCACTTTCTACATAAGCCATATCAACCATCTGCAGAAGCAACCAAGCAAAATGAATAATCCATACAACACCAAAACCAAGTTCACTAGATCAATGAAACATGGTTTATGTCAATACAATTCCTTAAGTCTCAAATCTTTTAAGTCGGAGAAGTTTAAAAGGAACTACTCTAGGCACCTAAAAGACATAATCTCTACTCCAAACTACGGAAGAGTAAAATTGAATCCTACTCCAAACTAGGAAAGGGTAAAATTTGAATCAAATTGCACCTTTAATTTCTATGTTATGTATTATTTTTTATTCTGATTTTTGAATGCTAAGGGTTCAAACATAGAGTCATGTCTAAGTTTACTGGGCAGTGATATTCTCTCCATGACTTGGATAAAGGTCTGCGTCAGTTGGTTACAAATAAAACATGTAAATATAATAAATTGGAATAAACTATATTCTCGTGACGATGTAAATGGAATGAAGGGGGGTTGTGTTCGAGAAGCAACTTGAGCTGCTATCATTGCAATGACCTAGTTTCAAATCCTGGCGGGCGTGTTCTATATGCTTTGGTGCTTGGCATTGCAGTTTCAAATCTTAGCGGGTGTGCTCCATATGCCTAAGTGCTTGGCATTCCTGCCATATCCATTTAGTGACCTTGACCTAGATGCATTTGTGACATAGCCTGATGGCTAAATAATGGTTCAGGATCCTGATAATGATAATAGAGGAAAGTACTAAGTTTTCCAATAGAAAAAAATGCAATGGAGAATAGGAAGAAATTGAATACTCTTCAGGTGAACAAATAACTAAAAGTGGTATTCTGCAAACCTAAAGCACAAAATATGATAGTTCTAGCAAAACAATTGGTGTGTTAAAAATTGTCCACGGCTAAACGCCCATCTGTCCACTGGAAGCACATGTACCAACACTCCTGTTAACAGTATATATAATAAGCAGTCTCTAAAGCATCTTCAATTTAGGTGGATGGTTGAAATAGGTATAAACAGTAAGCAAAATCTAATTTATGAATCCCGCTGGTCCTAAAACTGGAAACTTGGTAAGAATAAGACCAGAAACTCAAAAAGTAAAATTACCCAAATTTAGGACTCTAACCAAGTCCTTGGCTTCCTGAAACAATTCAACATTTAAACAGACAACTCTATCCTTCTCGTTAAACTTGTTATAGAAAGGGGGCAAAAAAAACGGAAGAGGCCCAAGATAATTTACTTCATATTGATTTCGATCTCCATTTGCATGTGTTGACTCTGGAACTTCGGCCATTTGTACAGAAGTCTTAGCTGGCAGTCCGTCCCAACTGTCGTTCATCCCCTGCCAGAAAAGCCAAGAAATTTGTCAAGAACTGTACACATGTAGAAATACCAATACCAATATCATGAAGTCACTCGCTATCGATAGAATCCTTGCAGGTATTGGAGATGCCACTAGATCTATATAATCAAACACGAATGCTTTCTTTGGGCTGAACATCCAGAATGGGTTTCAGTTTCTCACACACAAAAATAGCAGAGAACGAAAATCCTGGAGAAGTCTACAGTGAGTAATGTTATCTGTGGCCAGAATTCTAATCAGAATTAGCCTTAAAAACCTTGTACCTGTAAAGAATGTTGGTCCACCTGACACATGAAGTAATCAGAGCAGAGATCCTCTCACAAACTAGTCCTCCCGAGAATTGCAATTGTGCCAGTGAATCAATAGTTGCAGAACATGGGGCATTCATCAAAACGCCAATTCAACGACACAAGACAGATACATAAAAAATTAGATGAACCCACACGCGTTCCACACCCTGTGTTCTTGTTCAATGGTGACCTAGGTTGCATATTCAAACTCTGGGTCTCAGAATATAAGAATGGGGAAGAATTCAAAAAAGGAAGGAGGGAGGAAGCTTCGTGCAGGAAGAAGATTCAACACGTCCCCTTCTCTAAGTTTTTTTTATTTTAGTGCAAACGTCTGGCCAACAACTAAGCCAAAAATAATGCAACCTCGTTTCATGCTTTATACCCATCGTTGGACCGAAAAGCATTTGGCTGGCATGTTACAGACCCTTTGCCGGAGAGATCCTCTGACTGGTTTGGTCTTGCTAATGTTGTTTGCTAATAATAGCACCAAGACTCCGGACCCAGAAACGAGGTAATAGATCAGTTCTTTTTATGTTGTCATTAAGATTGATTTTTCTGGTTATTATTGTGTTACGTCTTCCATCCTGTATACCGGCCATTTTTATTACATGTCGGATGTGAAAATAGTTAGTTAAAAAAAAATCAGTGTAGTTATTTTGGGTTTTTTTGTGGTTTATATAATTTTGGATGAGTTTGTATGTAATTTAATTTTTAAATGCGTTAATGAATTTATTTTAAAAACCTATAACATTTATTATTTAAATTATAGTTAATTTTTTATTTAAAAAAAAATTGTTAATTTATTAAATATAATTAAAATTAAACATTACTTAAATTAAAAATGATCATATTGTAAGAGTCTTTATAGGCTTGGCAATATTGTAAGAGTCTCTATAGACTTAGCAATAAAGAGAATAGCTTTCTTACCCAAAAAAAAAATTGATATGTGTAAGAAACCTATTGTCTTTATTCCTAAGTCTAGATAGACTCTTAAAGTGTTGCTAACTCTATAAAGATCTTTACAATATGATAATTTAATTTTAAGTAATGATTCATTTTATTTATATTTAATAAATTAATAATTTTTTAAAATAAATTATGTTTAGTTTTAGAGCAAAATTTAAAATTGTTTAATATTTTTTAATAAAAAATAAGTCACAGTTTAATATTTAAAGATATTTTTTGGGAATGAAAGTGTATAGTTTTACATAATAATATAAGATTCAAAGGTATTTTATGGGAATGAAAATCTATATTTTTGTGAACTACGAAAAGGAGTAAAGTTTTCGTTAAATAATAGTGATGAGTCACCTCGTATTTGTAGATTATTTTTATTACCATATGACCTTTAAATTATAATAAATTTTGTTATTTTCAAAATATATTAGAGTATTTTTAATTTTTAACATTTTATTTTTATTGGGTATAGTGGCACTCTCCAGTCTTGTATAGAAGAGACGTTGTAATTTTATGTTCTTTTTATTGTACCGAGTCCAATAGGGAAGAGATGTTGCAATGTTATGTTATGTGAACATATTCACTCGGTCAAAGGCATAAAAAAAAAAATTGGAGGTGAAATTATTTAAAATAATTTATTTATTTTTAAATTTTTTACGATTTTTGAGTTGGTTTTGTTAATGGTATTATTATGTAATATAACCTATTTAAAGTTGTATATATATATAGAGAGAGCGCGCGCATAGATCCATCTTAACTCCAAATCTATCAAGCTTCTAGAGGGATCAAATTTCTAATGGTGCAAACATTTTTTTTAGAGTAAAACTTGAGGAAAGGTTTGCACTTCCAAATATTTGATCCCTCTTGATACTTACAAATCTAACAGGAGTAAGATGGATCTAGGTTGGTACCTAAAATTTTGTGAAAGAATTTTTAACATTCATATATGTCACTTAACATTTGTTACTAAAAGGCATTGTCTAACTTATTCTATATTTTAGAGTTTTAAAGAGTGGAAAAACATATCATAGTTCAATTACCAGATGAGTAGTGGGGACAGTTATCATTTGCTAATATTGCAAATGTAAGCTAACTTATCATTGTTATTCAGAGAAAACCACGACACTTTGAATTACTCGCTAGTGGACCATAAGGAGGCAAGTTAAAGCTTTCACTCCTTGGGTCATTAACCAATTTCCTTATGTCTAAGGAAGATGAACACTTAGTCAAACATAATTAGTTTTAAGGGATACTCCAGGCCCATAATAATCTTTGATCATTTTTTCTTACTTTGAATAAAAGCACGAGAAACCTCGGAGTATTTTCCACATTTCATGGATGGTAAATAGAGTCTTGCACCAACGGAATGGAATATAGTCCAACTGGTGATTAGCAACAATATCAAAGAACTTCAAGTATAGCTCTAGGCCACTTGAGTTAACCCTTAAGGTTAATAGTCTTTGATCATATTCATTTATATAATTATTCTATTATTATTTAATTATTTTAATTATTTTTAATTATATTATTAAGCCTATTTATTTTAAAATTTTAATTTGAATATCCATTAGAGTAGTTACATAAATTAAATAGATGATAAATGTTGATAGATATCAAAGCTTCCATCATTGCCAAAATTAAAAAATCCATAAAAATTAACTAGTTATAATTTAATTTTAAATTGTTATGTTTATAATTAATTAGAAAAAGACTTATATATGAATTAAATATATAATATATTTTTAATTATGACTATTCACTCCCATTTTCCATGAAAATTCTTAATTTATAAATAGTCTTGGTCACAATACCCTAACTACTAATACTACATGCCAAAAAAGTTAGAAGTTGTCTTTAGTGCGACTTTTTGGACTTTAGGTGCCAGTATTCGAAAAATGAAATCTTGATTTGTGTTATGTAAACTGGTTTTTTTGACTATAGAAATCTTGATTTGTGTTATGTAAACTGGTTTTTTTGACTATATATATGGATTCAGCACCGTGAAAACCCCTAGGGCAGGGGGGTTACCCATCAAACTTGTGATTTTAATAAATTCGGATTTTACAGAAATTAGACCAGAAAAACCCACCCCAAAAGCTTCCAAAAAATCTCACTAAATACAACTCCAAAAAGTAATAAATCATATTCATATGACAATTGTTTTTAATTAATCAATTTAATTAAAGGGGCAAAAATGACATAATTATTTTTGAAATAAATCTCAACCTTTCATTTGTGACTATTACTAAGAATATTCTAGAATATTTTCTCGAGGTTAAATCTCTACCATCCACTTAATAATTATCCATAATTAAATTAAAATTCTAGAAACTTTATTCCAAAATGGACAGGTTTATTGACGTAATAATTAAATGGAAGGTAGAGATTTAACCATTAAGGAATATTATGGAAGGTAGAAATTTTAACATTAAGGAATATTTACTCAATATTTTTAGTAGTAGTCAAGATAAGGATTGAGATTTATCTTAAATGTAGTTGTCATTTTTGCTTTTCAATTTGTCTAGTCTACCTATTATACATTTTGGAGCTTTTCCGAACATATTTTTTAGTGTGTTCATCCAAAATAATGCGGGGATTAATATCACGATTTGACCAAAAAATGGTTCGCCTTAATTCCAACCAAAAACTTCAAAATTGCCTTTCAATTTAATTTTTAAAAATGTTATAAAATTAAATTAAAATTAAAATATATAAAGTATATTTTATCTCTTAAATGAGTTATGGATTTTTGGACATGTGGTATTGATAAGTTGTGGTATTAGCCCATGATATTGTAACAAAGCTTATTTACACATCATGAATCTCCATGGTAAATTCAAGATGAATTTACATGATTAAGAATCATGTTACATGTTTTTTTAAATGTATATATGTTTAACTCATATATTAATTCTCTTTATAATTAATAATAATAATAATTTAAAATATCCTCATTGTGAGTGTTTGCATGGGGGCCATCCTCCACAAATTGAAATGAGTGTCGGGAAAATAAGGAAAGGTTGCAAAACTGCAACCAAATGGTGTTTTGCATGTTACATGGTACATTCACACTTGATGGGAAAGTTGGTTAGTTCGTGGAAGGGCACCGAAGTGATTACGATTGCCACATGGGAGTCTCAGAAAGGACCATCCATCCTGAATTTGGTTTGCAAAAGCATCTCAATGACAAGTATGGATGTGTTGGGTAATCGATTATGTATTATAACACAGAGTAGTGGGAGAAGTTTATAGTTGGGTTAAATAGACGTTCTTCCTGATGTTTATGATGTTTATAATATCACTAACGAACACTCCTTGTGGCCTCTTAAGGGATTTTCAGAGTTGTCATTTATGGAATACATTGGTTTAAAGAGAGTGCATGCCAATCTCAGTTTCACGATGGAGCTAAAATTGTATGCTAACATAGTTGTGGCCATCATCTATCTAAATTAATAGCACAAGATGAATCACCTCTAGACCACTGTGAACTTGGATAAGGAATTTCAGGTCTGATTTAATGTTTATCTTTATCATGAACCGTCCTTCGCTAGCAAACTTCTTGCTTTCGATGTTTTGATTGTGTCTTACATGTTTTTCTTGTGTCTTAGGATATTAGCTTTCTAGTTTTTCTCTCCCCTCCCTTGGGCTATTAATTATGGGTGGTATGTTCTTTCAGTTTCCCCTTTGAGCCTATTTCCTAAGGTTCTTTATTTTGCCTCATCGATATCTCTTTAACTAGTTCGCTAAAGGATGGGTTTTCTATGAATATCTTCGCTCTACTAATCTACCACCTCTCCTGCTTATACTTATGGTGCACCTTTAGTTATTCCCATGTCACTTTTCTCAGTTCCTTCCCTAACTATGAATAATCTCTCCCTCTCTAAGTTATCCCCTCTATTTTCTCTCTCATTGTGCTTCTTATGACATGGCTAGAAGTCGCCTCTCCTCCACTCATAGAGGAGGCAGGAAAAGCCATCCTAGCCCCTATGCAGCCATTGATACATCTCTCCCCTCTACCAGTTAGGTTCATGCTCAAGCAATGACTCACTCTATTATGGCCAGATGCAGGAATATCATCCCTAAAGTGGTCTTCAAGGTGATTTTTGTTGTTGAAGAACAAGTCACACATGCTAGAATACTCATTCCTAACACATCGGTCGATTGAGATACCACAAACTAGATACTTGCATGGGAAACTCATTTAGAGCTCGCCATTCCTCCTACATGCAAACCATCAACTTATATTGGCATATCAAAATTCTCATGGCAAGGTGCTTATAAATAGATCATACATTTAACAAGAAATGATAATTTGCATGGTTGAATTAATGCACAAAGTGGGTAGGCTCAACAAGAGAATCATAATTCTTGCCTAAGAAGTTGGAAAATTTTGACTTTTCTTCCTCGAACGATGATATTGAGCCATAGTTACCGAACCAAATGTTTCAAATAAAGTTTCTATAATGGCACTTCCATTGTCATGTGTGTTATCTTGTGGTTTGATTTATTTTCTAGTTTTCCTAGTTCTTTTTAGGCATAAAAGACAGTGTAGTGCAACTATAAAATTTTGAACTTATGTTATTGGTTGGTTTCCCAAGCGACATACCAATAGCTTGTGATAATTACTATATAACGTTCTTTTTTATAATAATATAAATGGCGTTTGGTTGGGCTAGCTCAAATAGCAATGGCTGTGGAAATGAAGTCTCACCAAATCGGAACTCTTGGGTTCAAATCTTGTGCTATCCCTCTCGATGGGTGAGAAGTTGGACATAATGAAGATGTAGTCCTACCAAGCTTATATATATATATATATATATAAATGACCTCATTTAAAACTAATAATAATAATTGCTCAAAATAAAACTATAATTTAATTAATTTTTATGATTTTTTTAATTTTGGCAATGTGAGATATATTATGAAGTAAGTATTTTGATATGGATATGGATTATGAACAACTATTTAATTTATATAACTATATTAATTTACATATATTAATTTTTTTAATTTATCTTTTTTCAAATATAAAGAAACAAATTAAAATATTAATAATAAAAAAATTTACAATTTTTTTTTAAATCAATTTATATATTTATGATAGGTTTATTTTCTCTTTTTAACATATTAAGTTAATAATACTAGCCTACTTCCATCTTAACTCTCGATCCAGTGCTGAGAGGGACCAAATCTCTTGAGATGTAAACATCTTTTAGAGTGAAAAGTGATTTGACCCCTCTAGGAGCTTAGTAGATCCAGAGTTAAGATGGATGTAGGCTGGTATAATATATATATAGTTGACATTGAAATATTTTATTTCTAATTCACGTTCTCCACATTAAAATGGTAAAATATGCCCCTTCATATTTTTTCCTCTATGTATACATTTAATTATTTTTATTAATAATATTTTCTAGAATAGTAAATATCAAATCCATATTAAGCATTGTAAAAATTACAAATTTCCCTTATACATTGAATTAGAAAGCAACTATTAATGGAATAAGAAATCTGTCAATCTTTTTCTCTATATATGTCTATGTTAAATTCGTTTACTCAACATGTGTATTGAGATATTTTATTTATAAGCTAAGTTAAACTTATGCATCAATTCCAAATCAGAAATAAAATAAATTACACATCTCCATAATTATGTAAAGTGAAAATATAAGAAACTTTTCAATTTAAATTACATTATTTTTCTTTATATAAATTAGATATAAAATTATGTTATTGAATATGAACATTTAAATATTTTACTTATAGTTGATAGTAAAATATTTTTTGTTATTAACATATTTTTATTTTAAATATCACATGTAAGTGGAATGTAGATTGAATTACACATCATATAGTATGCATAATACTATTTCTTGTCATCTCCAAACTAAGTAGTGAAAAAATTACATTTTTTCCTCTTAGTAAAAAGTAAATTATTATTTTTACCTATATCCATATTAAATGGCCAAGAAAATACATTTCTTCCTCATATTAAAAAAGGTAATTTTTTTTTTTCTATTACTTTATATTTCTACATAAAGTTACATAAAATTAAGGCGTAAATTGAAATATTGTAATTATCAGCCGACATTAATTTTTTTTGTTATTACTATTTTTAATTTATCAATTTAAATTATTATTTCACTATTTTTAAATATAATGTTACGTAACATCTATTTGAGAATTGTAACATCTTAAAACGCTTTCGACCCAATAAACATTTTAAGTTTCTTTGAAATTATTTTTGTTTAACATTATTGTTTTACTTGTTTAAGTTTCTTTGAAATTATTTTTTTTAACATTATTATCTTACTTCTTTGATAAAAATAATAATGCACCAGTGATTTTTAAGTCTATTTTTTTAAATTTGTTATGTAATTTTTTAAAATAAAAATGTTATTGTTTTTAATGTGAAATAATGTAACTAAAATTGAAGTTATTGATACATCAATATAATTTATTGTTTTTCATTTATTTATTGTAAAAATATATAATTAGTGAAGAAGTAGTTTTTGTAATGAATTGTGCGAATAGAATTTGAAACATCAACATTTTTGGCGAACACTTCACCCATTATCTAGAGATGAAGTAAAAAACATAGGTTAGGAGGGAAAGAGACCTCATCAATTTATAAGAAGTTTGCACACAAAGAGAGATTAGAAAGATAATTTATGATTAAGAAAAAAAACATCAAGGTTTATTTAAATTGAATTAATAATAATGTTATTATTAAAAAAGTATTATTATAATGATAATGATATATTACAAAGAATTTATATGGTTAATAATATTAATAATATTTTAATAATAATAATATAATAATAAGTATTATTAATAATCAATATGATTAAGCATTATTATTATTATTATTGGTAAGCAAACGAGAGTCATTATATTACCAAAAATATGTTACATAAAGTACATTTAGAGAGTAACTGTGAAGGTGGGTTATCAAACAAGAGGAACTCTGCTTGGTGTTGAGGCCAAACTGAAAAGAACTAGAAATGGACCATCTGCCCACTAAGGGGAAACCAAATGGTCCTTCATAGTGATCAAAGACTTGATTGAGAAGCATAGGCCATAGAAAAATATAGAGAGGGCTTACATAAAGAATTTTTCCCTACAAAAGGGATTCTTGCTAGTGTGGCCATCAAGGAGAGACAATAGCAAATGAAACATAAAGGAAGACTTGATAAAGTTGCCTGCTTACCCCTAGAATTGGATGGTGCTTGTTATGTTGTATGATTCCTTGCCTCGCTAGCCCTCACATTGCCTAGAGAATCTTCTTCCACCTTTTCTTCCACTATTAGGCAGCCATATGAGCTTGTGTTCTTGTTGAGAGGGCTCTCCAATAATAGTTTGGGCATCACTAATAGGAGATTTCTTTGAATTTCCTGCTTTTTCTTTAGGCTTATGGCTAGGAGATTCTTGAGCTACGAGACCTTTTCCATGGATTTCTACAGCAAGGGGATCAGGGAGAGGAGGAGATCTTGACTGGTTGGGGGAATTTATGTCCTAAGAGCTTTCCAAGGAACTAGAGGACACCGAAGATAAAGGAACAAGTGGGAAGTCAATACCAATGGTCCTAGATAAATTGCGCAACAGGAGACACATTCTGTCGAGTTGAACATTCACCTTAGCCATCCTTTGTTTTACACTCTCTCTAGCTAACTCCATGGTCCATAGGTGGCATACGAGCATGGGACTTCCCAATGGTCATCGCCCAAGTGTCTGCTTTCCTCTACCTCCACTGAAGCCACCCTGCATCGAATGTGGATAGGAATATCTAGGTCGAACAATTCAACATGTTCATTTGCCAAGGAATGTGGAGTGGATGCCCAAAGCCCCTACCTCCTCATATTTCTCTGCCCCTTTCTACAACCATGGCAACAGACTATGAGTCGATGAACCTAGTGTAATGACCTCTTAAAACTATGGCAGGAAGAGCGATGGAGTTTTCGTGTCTATCAAATTCTATCCTTTGCATGAAGGAAAAGGGTGACCATGAGGCCCAAGACATGTAAATTGGCTGGAGCATTAGAGAAATCGTAATCTCAATCATGAGAAGGATGCAGGAAGAATAATATATACATTTGGTAGTAACTCGAGCGTCACTCACCTGGAGAAAATTGGCGATGCATGCTTGCCACTTGGAGGCTTTAATCATGTCAATATAGAATGTCGTCATGTTGAATCTAACAGGGATCAATGATCAAGGTGTCACCTGGATCCGAGATGATTAAGCATTATTATTACTCAAAAGTATCTTGATAATATTAATAATGAATGTGAGGAGTGTTATTATTATAAAAATATTATTAAAATAATATATAATAATAATAATATGATTAAAATAATATTATATTATATTATTAATAAGATAGGTTTTCCCATTATCTAAGAAAAAATAATATTATTATCAGAAACAATATTATTATTTATAAAGAGCCTTGAGGGTTAGCTCAATTGTCATAGCTAAAGCACCTTTGTTATTGAGAGGTCACAGGTTCAATTCTCTCAACACCCTCGGGGTCAGGCTTTGTGGCTGAGCTCGCAGGAAATGATCCCTTCGAGTGGATATGCTTGGTACAAATGTTCCATGGACGTAGTGGTCACCAATCTCTGAGATCCATGAACCACGTAGAAAAAAAAATATTATTTATAAAATTAAATTATTATTGATATAATAATAACAATAATAATAATAAAGTATTATTATTAATATTAGTCAAAATTATCTTAATAATATTATTGCAGAATATGAAGAGTGATATTATTAATAACAATATTTATTATTAATTCGAGGAGTGTGATGGAGCGGGCTCTGAAACATCACATGGTGGCTAGGGGTTTGGTGGCCTGGGTGTAGGCGATATAAACAACCTCTCAAATCTAGCTATAATTTCTTCAATATCTGGCCAAATTCCTCCTTCTCTACTTATTGGCGTATTAGTCATTTACTGTTAAACTGACAACCTCATGGGTTTTCCTCTAGAACCCAAATTCTTGTTATTGCCGCAATTTATTACACAGAGCCCTTATACTCTATCGGGACTGTAATTCCAAAGGAATTACACAAATATACTATTAGCAAGATTTTCAAATGGAAATAATGCAAATAGCGTTGAATATACTATCAACGCTAAAACCCAAGGAAAAAATGTGTTTTACGCAAATAACACAATTGGCGGCTTTTATTCCAAAGGATCGGAATAACATAATCGACACTTTAATATGGTGATTCCTCGATGCGATATGCCACGTGGCTATCGGCAATCGCTATTGACGATTCTGAAAGTCCACACAATAGATTCCTCCCACTTCAACCTTGCGATGCGATAACCTTGCGGACCCAAAAACTTATCAACCCAACTATATAGTATTTCGGGTTCAAGCTTATCGAGGATTCAGACTTCGACGGTTCCGCAGGTCTCTTCCGCTCCACTTATTGTTATGCGATGTGATAAAGGTTCAGACCCGATACGGGTATGAACCAAATTTAATAATAATTCAGGTCCAGAACTACGTCCAGCTTAAGCCTTTTTCACAATTTTCCTGTGTAAAGCTGAGTTTTATCTACGGGACTTAACAATGCATTTAAGAAGAACAGTCATGCCGATATAAGGGAAAAACTGTACCAACAAGCTTAATTCATGTATATGATAATAAAATAAGGCTGAATCACCATTAATAAGGCTCAGAAGGAAAGAATCGGCATCAAAAACATATGCAAATATACCAATTAACAGAAAACTGTAAGTTCCTATGCACAGAGTGGACTCTTCAAGAACACAATGCCTCCGAGATCTACCCTCTGTAGAGCGTCCCATTATTTTATTTATAAATAATGGATAATCCCTCTCGGTCCTTATCCTATACAAAAGCATGCCTTTTACATAGAGTGACTTAAAGCAATCATGCATAAAAACTTATTATCGCTTATCCATAAGTGATTATTACAGAATGCTTTTATTCTTAATTCTATCCCTATCTTAAACTAGAAAAGCATGGAAACTGCTGGCTAAAGGACCCCACTCCTTTGCCTGTAGATTTTTTTGGATTTTTGGAATAAGTTTGAAGATTTTCCCTCCAAGTCTCATGCTCCTACATCAAACTCCTGAGGACAAAATTCTTCATGGGCTCCTGTCCATGAGTTCATCTACAGAACTGCCCAGTTTCTGTAGCATGTCTTCTATAACCCAAGTAGCTTCAGCAGTTGGCTGATCCTTCCACTTTACCAAATACTGGAAGTATTCTCGTCCCCTTGTTTTCTTAAACACCTTCTTGTCCAGAATTCTTTCTAGCTGCAAATTCTTTGCTGTGGGTAACTGTTTTACCCAGTCAATCTCTTGGGTCTCTTGATCTTGTGTTGTATCATCTGCAGTTTCACCTTCATACTTGTACAGGTCTGCAACATTAAAAATTGGTGATATTCCAACATCAGGGGGTAACTCAATCTCATAGGCATTTTCAGAAAATTTCCTCCACACTCTGCATGGTCCAATTTTTTTGAACTTCAGTTTGTTATACTCCCTCTTTGGAAACCTCTCCTTTCTGAGATGTGGTAAAACCAAATCTCCAACTTCAAAAGTTCACCTCTCTTCTTCTTATGTCTACTCTAGTTTTGTACTTGATGTTGCTATCCTGTAGCTGTTGTTTCACTTGTTCATGTATTGCTTACATTTATGAAGCAAAATCTTCACCCTTTGCACTTCTCATCTCTTTTTTTCCCAAGTTTCTTAACTCAGCTACTCCTCTTGGATGCATTCCATAAACAATATGGAATGGACTTTGTCTTGTACTCCTATTAGGTGAGTCATTATATGCATATTCAGCTTGTGCCAATACTTGATCCCACTGCTTTGGATGTTTTGCAGTAAGGCTCCTTAAAAGATTACCCAAACTCCTGTTCACAACTTCAATCTGTCCATCAGTTTGTGGATGATAGGCAGAACTGAAACTTCATTTAGTTCCCAATTTCTTCCATAGTGTCCTCCAGAAATGTCCAACAAATTTGGAATCCCTGTCTGAGACAATACTTTTAGGCAACCCATGCAATCTTACAACCTCCTTAAAAAACAAATTAGCAATGTGAGAAGCATTACTAGTTTTATAACATAGAATAAAGTGTGTCATTTTTGAAAATCTGTCCCCTACAACAAAAATTGAATCATTACCTCTTTGAGTCTTTGGTAATCCCAAAACAAAATCCATACTTACCATATCCCAAGGCCTATCTAGAATTGGTAATGGAATATACAAACATGTGTTTTGGCTCCTTCCCTTTGCATGTTGACAGACTTTGCAAGTTTTCACATACTTCTCCACTTCAAATTTCATTTTCAGTTAGAAATAAAATCTGTTCAACTGTTCAAAAGTCTTCTCTATGCCAAAATGTCCTGCAAGTCCTCCACTATGTTTTTCTTTGATTAAATTCTCCCTCATTGAACAGTTTGGTATGCACAGCTAATTTTTCTTAAACAACAATCCATCTTGTAAGAAGTAATCCAACCATTTACTCCTATCCATCAAAACAAGATTTTTACAAGCTTCAAATGCCTCTTTAAAATATGGATCTGTTTCATACAATTCTTTAAGAAAATCAAAACCCAACACTTGGATTTGACTTTCTTGAAATAATACATTCCTCCTACTTAAGGCATCTGCAACTTTGTTTGATTGGCCATTTATATGCTTCAAAACAAAATGGAAACCTTGAAGATATTCTACCCATTTGGCATGTTTCTGGCTAAGCTTTGGTTGCTGCATGATATATTGTAGTGCATGGGTATCTGAATAAAGTATGAACTCCTTTGACATTAGATAATCCCTCAATTTCTTCAATGACTGCACAACTACATATAACTCCTTATCATAAGAAGAATACTTCTTTTTGGAATCATTTAGCTTTTCACTAAAGTAGGCTATAGGTCTATCTTCCTGGATTAATACACCTCCAATAGTTTCTCCACTGGCATCACACTTCACTTGCAAAGGCTTACTAAAATTAGGTAAAACCAAAATAGGCTTTTCAGTGATTTTCTTCTTTAACAGTTGAAAATTTTTCTCTGCTTCAGCAGTCCATCTAAATGGTTGTTTGTCCTTCTTTATGGTCTCAATAATAGGTGCATTAATCTTACTAAAATTCTTAATGAATTTTCTATAAAAGCTAGCAAGACCCTGAAAAATTCTTACCTCAAAAACACTCTTGGGTGAAGGCCATTCCATGATTGCCTTGATCTTCTCTAGATCCATCTTCATCCCTTCAATAGAAATAACAAAACCCAAGTACACTAGCTCTTCTTTCATGAATGAACACTTCTTCAAATTCAGCAATAATTTCTCCTGCTGTAGCCTTTGTAAGACATAATTCAAATGCCTCATATGCTCCTCCTTAGACCTGCTATAAACTAATATATCGTCCAGATATACTATTACAAATTTACCAATAAAATCTTTAAAAACTTCATTCATGAGTCTCATAAATGTACTTGGTGCATTTGACAACCCAAAAGGCATTACTCTCCACTCATATAATCCCTCATTTGTCTTAAAAGCGGTTTTCCACTCATCCCCTTCTCTTATCCTTATTTGATGATACCCACTTTTAAGATCTAGTTTTGAAAAATACTTTGCTCCACTCAAGCAATCCATTAAATCTTCAATTCTAGGTAAAGGAAATATGTACCTGATTGTGATTTTATTGATGGCTCTTGAATTTGTACACATTCTCTAGCCTCCATCTTTCTTTGGACTCAGCACTGTTGGTATTGCGCAAGGACTCAATCTTTCTCTGATTAGCCCTTTGTCAAGCAATTCTTACACCTGCTTCCTAACCTCTTCATTTTCTGTAGGAGTCATTATGTAAGCTGCTTTGTTAGGTAGACTTGCTCCAGGAATCAAATCTATATGATGGCTAATTCTTCTAATGGGTGGCAACTCATTTGGCAAATCATCAACAATAATATCACAACAGTTCTCCAACATTTCTTGAATTTCAATGGGTAAATCAGAAATTTTAGTAGAAGTCATTATTACCTTGGGCTTGCAAATTACAATAAAATTTACCTCATTCTCTTCAATCTGCTTCAAGTATTCCTTTCCTCCTAATAACAAATTTTTTGGATCAGTCTTCTTTCCTAGTACATCTTCTTCTTGCAGAGGCAACAATGTATGATTGACACCATCCTTTCCAAACTTGTAGGTGTTTCTTTTTCCATCACGCATGGCTCCTCTGTCATATTGCCAAGTTCTTCCAAGCAATATGTGACACACATCCATTGGCATCACATCACATACAATGTTATCTTTATACTTGCCCACCTGAAATTCCACTTCACACTATTCATTTACTAACAGTTGATGTCCCTTTTGTAGCCATGACACCTTGTAAGGCGTTGGATGTTTCATTGTCTTCAGCTTCAATTTCTCCACCAATTTTGTAGAGACCAAATTATCAGTGTTGCCACTATCAATGATCATCTAGCAACATTTCCCTTGGACTTTACACACTGTCTTGAATAAAGTCTTTCTTTGTGATGGTTCAACTATCTCCTTTGTTGGCTTGAGCAAAACTTTATTAACTACCAAAGATTCTCCCCTCTCTGGTATATTTTCTTCTTATGTCGATGCTGTCGCTATTGCTTCTCCCTCAGCTTGAGCAACAATGGCATTCCTCTTATTTGTTTTTGAATTCTTTGGGCACTCAAAAGCTCTGTGTCTCAGTTTGTTACATCTGTAACATCTTGTTTCTCTGCCTCTTCCTCTAGAAAAACTCCCTCTGCCTCTTACATCAAATCTTGTGGGTGCATGCTGGGTTGAGTTACTACTAGATCCATCTTTAGGTGTTGTAGATCTTCCTCTACCACCTTGACTTCCCTATCCTCGGAAAGTACCTCTCCCTCTGGTAGACTGCTTCCTCATGAGTTTTTCTTCAGCTTTCAACGCTATCTGATAAGCTTCCTCTACTGTTTTAGGAGACAGTAGACTTATCTCATCTTGAATGTCCATCCTAAGGCCATTCACATATCTAGCCACCTTCTCATCATATCCTAGGCTTCTCCAGCTCTTATGCTTACCTTGTAGAATTCCTTTGTGTATTATTTCACTGTCAAAGACTTATGTCTAAGATTCTGCATCTGTCTGAACAAGGTTTGTTGATAATTACTTGGTAAAAACTTACCTCTTAGCTCTGCTACCATCCTGCTCCAATTCTTGATTGGTTGCTTGCCAAGTCTCTTCCTTTCTGCTTGCACACCATCCCACCAAAGCGTTGCATGGCCTTTTAACTTGGTGATAACAAAATTGACTTTCTTCTCATCTTCTGTTTCTTCATAATCGAAGAATTTCTCCATGCCATTAATCTAGTCTATCAATTCTTCAGGATTCAGTCCTCCTTTATATATTGGAACCTCGATCTTTGGCCTAGCTGTGGATCTCAACACTGACTGGAAGAATCTCATCTCAAGGGTAACTGCTACAGCTTCCTCCTCTGAAACTTAAACCTCAGGTTCACTAACATCTCCATCATCTATATTTCTACCTGTTGTTAATGCATCCAGTCTAGCTTGCATCTGTTGCACAGCTTCCATTACTTCAGCGTTTGCAACAGGTCATCCTCTTCCACCACATCCTCATCCTCTTCCAACTCTGAAAGCCATAGTAACTTTCCTTCTCATGCTTCTGAGATTCAATTCAATGTCAGCTAGTGGCTCTGATACCACTAATGGTGGCCTGGGTGCAAGCGATATAGACAACCTCTCAAATCTGGCTACAATTTCTTCAATATCTGGCTAAATTCCTCCTTCTCTACTTATTGGCGTTTCAGTCATTTACTGTTAAACTGACAACCTCATGGATTTTCCTCTAGAACCCCAATTCATGTTATAGTCGCAATTTATTACACAGAGCCCTTATACTCTATCGGCACTGTAATTCCAAAGGAATTACACAAATATACTATCGGCAGGCTTTTCAAATGGAAATAATGCAAATAGCATTGAATAAACTATCGATGCTAAAACCCAAGGAAAAAATGCGTTTTGCGCAAACAACACAATCGACGGCTTTTATTCCAAAGGATTGGAATAACACAATCGACACTTTAATATGGTGATTCCCCGATGCAATATGCCACGTGGCTATCAGCAATCGCTATTGGCGATTCTGAAAGTCCACAATAGACTCCTTCCGCTTCAACCTTGCGATGTGATAACCTTGCGGACCTGAAAACTTATCAACCCAACTATATAGTATTTCATGTCCGAGCTTATCGGGGGTTCGGACTTCGACAGTTCCATAGGTCTATTCCGCTCCACTTATTTTTATGTGATGCGATAAAGGTTCGGACCCAATACGGGTATGAACCAGATTTAATAATGATTCAGGTCCAGAACTACATCCAGCTTAAGCCTTTTTCACAATTTCCTTGTGTAAAGCTGAGTTTTATCTACAGGACTTAACAATGCATTTAAGAAGAACAGTCGTGCCGATATAAGGGAAAAACTGTACCAACAAGATTAATTGACGTATATGATAAGAAAATAAGGCCGAATCACCATTAACAAGGCTCATAAGGAAAGAATCACCATCAAATACATATGCAAATATACTAATTAACAGAAAACCGAAAGTTCCTATGCACAGAGAGAATTCTTCAAGAACACAATGCCTCTAGGATATACCCTTTGTAGAGCGTCTCGTTATTTTATTTATAAATAATGGATAAGCCCTCTCGGTCCTTATCCCATGCAAAAGCATGCCTTTTACATAGAGTGACTTAAAGCAATCATGCATAAAAACTTATTATCGCTTATCCATAAGCGGTTATTACATAATGCTTTTATTCTTAATTCTATCCCTATCTTAAACTAGAAAAGCATGGAAACTGTTGGCTAAAGGACCCCGCTCCTTTGCCTGTAAATTTTTTTGGATTTTCGGAATAAGTTTGAAGATTTTCTCTCCAAGTCTCATGCTCCTGCATCAGGGTTCATCCTAACCAGTCGCCCCGTCCACTGGTTGATCTGAAAATCACCCTATGAGTGATCTCAGTTGAAGATTTATTAAACAAAAAGGTATTACATACCCATGTGCTGGTGTGTATGTTCTGTGTTATTGAAGCAACGGATCGATCAGATTGCCAATACACAGAAAATAAATAGAAAGACAGCAGAGAAATACAGTAAGCAACACAAAGGCACACACAATTTTTAATAAGGAGTTCACCCTATTCTGCAGGGCTATGTCTCTGGTCCAGCTTCAGTGGTGGCCTTGTTTTATTGTGTCTTTCAGCAGAGAAATTACAATGCAGGGACTCAATATGAGTTCTCTTGAAGCAGATTTTGCTTGTCAGGGTGGTTCTTGGATTGCCCAAGCCACTTGGAGTACACAGACTCTTGTTCTTCCTACCAGCTCTGTGACCCTTGGTCTACAGTGGAAAGAGCCAACTCTGATGCTCAATCCAGATAGATTCCTCTATGGGAAGGCTTGATTCTTCAAGCTCTCTGGTGCTTGATGCTGCCTGTGGTCAGCTCGGCCCTCTGTCTCCTCTGCTTGGCTTTACTGCTCTCTATGCTCAGTCCTCCTCTCAGGGTTCACTGTTCACTGTCTCTCTTGGTCGCTTGGACTCTTCGCTCTGAATCTCTTGATCTTCATTCAACTGTCTCTATTCATGGCTTTAGCCATTCGACCTCCACGCCTATTCGGTTCCTCTCCTTCCTGCGTCGATTCTCCTTCCGCCTATGTGCTGGGAGTTCCCTGTTCGGCATCAGCATGAACGCTCGGGAAGTAACCATGTGTCTCCATCAGAATAGCGCCAGCCTATTCGTCAATTCATTTCTTTCTCCACTGTGGCGGTCAACGGATTCCAAATCCCCTTAAATCGCGGCTTAATTCCCTGTCGATTCTGCTTTTGTCTATCGGGCGCAATCTCAGCCGTCCGATCTGGGCTCCTCCAGATCCAACGTCATACGCGTCGAGCGCAGTTGACTTGCTCGACCGATAACACGCATTCACGGCGGTTTTTCTCTCACCTCCACTGCCACGCGTCGATCGTTGAGTGTGATCACTCCGTTTTCTCCAAAACCTCTTACCGTTCAAGGGTGCCCCGATCAAACCGCCAGTTTCCAGGTTGTGGGTCCCACCTTCATACGATGGCGCTTTTCGTTTCTCCGCCCATGGTCCTCTGGCTCCCAACATGACCGAGTGCTTAAGGCTCCACCATTTCAACCCCGTTCACCCAGCGATGCATGACTTGCGCCGAAAATCAGCTCCTTTTCCCATTATGGGTCTCCCAGGGGCTACATCGACCTCCTGCACAGTCTCCATGGGCCTCAGTCAGCGCGCTTTGACCAAGGTCCTCGTCATTTCGTGCCAACTACCATGGCCATTGGTTCAGGGTGTTTTCGATATTGTTTTGGATTCTTCAAGGATTTGTTTCATCCTGTTATAGTCATGGTTCTATGATAGTTGTTTATGGATTTGATTCGGATCACGGCCTCCCTACTGAAAAGCTTTTGGACCACCAAAAGTTGGTTTTTTTTCTTTTCTTCAAGCATCAACTAAGTGAGGAAACTGCTGTCTCACTTGTCCAATATCAATCCACTTCGCACTGCTCGGCTTCAAACCTTTAAGCCCAATTCTGAGGTATTCCACCTGTCCACTACGTGTCATCCTTACCTTCCTCTCCAGCACTGTATCTTCCTGCAACTCATTAAGATATTCAGGTAGTAGGTCATCAACAGAAGGCAATTGACTCTACTCTTCAGGGTCCTCAATCATTGAAGGTTCAAACAACCTCAAGCGATTTGCATTCACGACTGAGTAGATGTGCATGTAAGCTAGAAGATCAAGGCAAAAAACATTTTCACCAATCTTCTCAAGTATCCTGAAGGGTCCATACCTGATAGGTTTTAGCTTCTTGCCTTCACCTTGCATCATGTCCTTGTTGATATACAGCCAGACTTGGTCTCCAACTTGAAAACTATGCTCCATCGATGCTTAACATGCCTAGCCTTGTACTTGGCCTGGCTCTTTTCCAGCTATTCCTGTACTGCCTGGTGGATCTCCTGGATCTGTTTAATGAACCTAGTTTCCCTGTCCACATCACTGTGTCCATCAACCATGGTATCTTTACCAAAGAAAAAATCCAAGGGAGACCTTGTTATGAAACCAAAGCAGGTCTCAAAAGGAGATCTCTGGGTAGAAGTGTGTTTGGCTTTATTGTAAGCATGCTACACATAACACAAGTGTTCATCCCAAAGCTTAGGGTGTTTGCTGTAATATCTTCTCAGTAACTGGATCGCTGTCCTGTTAACTACTTCTGTCTGGCCATCTGTTCGTGGATGAAAAGCTGTGCTTTTCTTTAATTTGGTGTCCATTAGTTCCCACAGACTGGACCAAAACTTTCCCACAAATCGGGTGTCTCGATCAGATATAATAGAAGTGGGTAATCCAAAAATGAACCCATACATGTTCAAAGAATAATTTTGCAGTTTGTTCAGCTTTAATCTGTTTACTACAGGGTATCAAAATACACATTTTGCTGAACCTATCCACAACAACATATAGATAATCATGACCTTTCCTAGATTTAGGCAGTCCTCCCACGAAATCCATGGAAATGCTTTCCCAAGGGTGAGAAGGAACTGGCAAGGGAGTGTATAAGCCTAGTTTTTTGTTGCTGGCTTGCTTTTAGCACACATAGCACACCCCTTTACATATCTAGAAACTATCTCACTCATTCTTGGCCAATAGCAGAACCTTTGCAGCTATGCAACTGTTTTACTTACCCCAAAGTGACCTGATATCAGAGAAGTGTGTGCTTCCATAATTATCTTTTCTCTCTCAGTTTGTGGAATGCAGAGTTTCCCACAATGATATAAGAGTCGATCCTTCACATGATAGTCCAATTCTTCTACTCTTTTGCCTTT